>JARJDZ010008751.1:0-25458 GCA_030264555.1 Aleochara sp. GC000083 | reverse complement strand
GTTCCATCCAGGCTTTGGCTCAGATGGAACCGACCTCCATGGCGCATCATGCAAGGATCCGGTTCGATTTTTCGCCAGGCAATTTGCATGTTACGTCCTGCACCTTGGGATTTCACTGTACATGTCAATGTTGCACGTTCTCCACTTAAGATCTTCATTTCCCCTCGGAGTCTTGTACTGAATTCTGGGCATAATACTTCGGGGATGATCTCGTCTTCGATGGATTTACGCCCTGGGAAGCTGGGCTTGCGAAATCTGAATGTCCAAGCTTTGCGATTCCCATTGGAAAGAACGTGCGGAGGCAACCAGAGCTCTTCCAGAGAGGAGTTCTTCACTAGGTATCCTTTCAGGGAATCGTAACGAATAACGGTCACTATATCATTATCCAGGCTGTCTCCAATGATCCTTGCCTGAGTTCCAGGAGCCATTACATGATTATCACACTAAAAAAATCAAATATTAGTTTCTGAAGACTAGTAACAACAGTTTATGATATGATACAGCACATAATGACATTAAACTATTAGTATTCCCTAACAAACAAAGAAATTAATTATATTTAAGTTATGATGATGAGTCTGCAGTGGTGGAAGATTAGGAAGTTAGTGAACATGCTCACCTGGGGATCTCACCATCATGATCGAGGAGGAAACAACCATTAACAATCCAAAAACCGAATTGCATTTGGATAATTTAATGAAAATATTAACTTAAACTANGGAAGATTAGTAAGTTAGTGAACATGCTCACCTGGGGATCTCACCATCATGATCGAGGAGGAAACAACCATTAACAATCCAAAAACCGAATTGCATTTGGATAATTTAATGAAAATATTAGCTTAAACTACTTTGGTACATAAACCTAACTTATAACAATTTTTATCACAGTTTTTCGTTTGTTTATACACATTTTACTTTCATTCTTCTTTTTAAAATATTTTTGGGGGGAGGGAAACCAGACCATTCAATCATTTCACCTATAAGGGAAGAAAAGATTTAAGATTTAAACATGCATTAACATCTAGCAAGCTGTAATATCTACTGGGAGGGTATTTTTAGGACCAAATTTTTGACTCACCACTGTATGGGCACTTTCGGACCATCGTCGACTTGGATCTTCGTTGCTCTCCCCCGTTCGGGTATCCGGTAAAACCATGGATTCGCTCTTGTGTTTGTTCCCGAAGATTCCATCCAGGAAGCGCTTGGATCGTCGATGCTCTTTGGTCTCCTTACTGTTCGTTATCATTTCCGCTTCCGAGGGAATCCCAATTGTGTTGGCATGGTGAATGGGATTTACCGGTTTCTTGTTTTGCTTTGTTGAAGATGGGGGCGGCAATGGCGACGTTAATCTCGACGGGATATCAAATGCAAATGGCGAACTAAATGTACAGCAATTGGGAGAAACAAAAAAGAAATGGAATAATAGATAATGTACAAACCAAAAATTCAAAAACAAATCAAGGAAAAGCACAAAGCAAAGCTACATACAAAAATTAGTAGTGTTAGTTAACTTAAAACTAAAACGTAACAAAAGCAAAACTTTTCATGCCAAGTTATTTGTAGTGAATGTAAGAGGAAAGCATTAGTTTTTGTTTGTATTATATTTATATATCAATCAATTTATGTTATTTATGTACAATCATACGCCTCCTATATACACGTCAAAAATAAGTAATTAATTCAATTGTGAGACAAAATAATTTAATATCGCACTCGCATACTTTGTAGCAGTAATGTAAGTACCCTTCGCTTTGGTTGCTTTGCTTTGTTTTAAGAATATAAAGTACAACAATCATGATAGTTATTATTTGTTTGTTATATAATAGAAATACTAGAGTGTTCATTTGTTGCTTGGTATTTTTGGGGGGAGTATGTTTATACATTTTGTTCTCACTGTGTACGCAACTTCAAACTAACTTTAACTTAATATGACGATGATGATATCTATGGATTAATTAGTACTTGACGATTGATTATAGATGCTGCTTGCTTGCCTTGTGTTTATGAGGAAAACGTACATGTAGTTAAGAGATTCGCGAATCGACGTAAAAATAATATTTTCATTAAATTATGATCACAATGTATTCAAAATCACACACGTTTGCTTTATGTTCCATCATTTAGATATAGCCAGTTGACTGAAGTTATTTTATGTTTCTTTTTTTCATTGAGCAAAATCTAAATGATATTTTACTTGTGTAGTAATTAATTACACTGACCTGCATAATAAATTAATTAGTTTTGAAACTTTAAATTGTCAATTCTTTGCTGTAGAACACGTTTAGACATGGAAAATAATTGAAAACGAATATCATTGTCAGACAACTAGAAGGTACGTTAATTTGCAGGCCCATGTAATTTGTTTATCATTAATGATTATAGTAGTTGATAGGAAATATAAAAATAGTAGATATTTCAACTTTGAAGGTGTGAGGCGCTTACCACGATTTATTTGCTTTTGCTTGTTGTTTCTTTGTTAGTTTTGTTTTGAGTTATGCACGTTTTGGGAAGAAACATCACTAGATATCTACTATTTTAGCGTTATGTTCTCTTATTTGTTAATTAAGTAGGTTGAGTGTGTCGTCGTGTGTTTCAATGTTTGAGTTGAAAGAGCAGGAAAGCTTACGCACAAGAGAGATTTAAGAGAGTTAGATAGAGATGCTCTACTCGACCAAATTTCAATGTAATAATACCCGTGTGTTTAAAGTTAATGGAAGTGTTCATTGTTTGTTTGTTTTGACGCTGCGCTCGCAGCGAATAATGCCAATAGTAACAATTAAAAGGAGCGATCAACACACATCAGTGCCGCGCTAATTTCATCCCCCTAGAATGCTCATAATTAGCGGAAATATAGAGATATCAGAGAATAATTGCTGTTGCTTCAAATTGTACACTGGTTGAGCGTTGCCAACCGGAAATGAGTGAGTTAATAATTAGTCCCATCACCACATCACATTTAAATACATTTTGTTTTGCATTAAACCTATAAGAGTGTCGCATTTGCTTGCTCGCTTGCTTTAGTACATAACAGATACGTTAGAATCACAACCCAATGAATGAATGAATGCGTGAATGCAACAAGAACAAAACCCCATCGCCCACAACAAAAAGATCGTCAACGCAGCGCGGCGATTCGCTTCGAAATGCGCGCACGTTGCAAATTGCATGTGTCCTAGATATTAGTTATTAGATGGTCCGGCCAGGTCGGGCTCTGGTCGGCCGATGAATAGTCAAAGAGGTCTACTCACGAGTCTTTCGTCAGTTGATTTTGGTACGCGATTGGACTCTGGATTGCCTTCAGGAAGTTCGTCTGCGATTGCAGGATGGCATCGATCGTCGACCGCCATTGCTCGTGCATTTCGGCCGATGGTGCTTGGCATTGCAGTGATTGCGTCCGACGTTTTGGATCCGTGGATTCCACCACGAAGAGCGTGGATTCGCCGCCTTTGATTTGCCTCATCGACATATTGTTCACCTGCCAATCGAACCACAAAAAATCGTTATTCCCAAGATGCGATGAAATTGAAATTATGCAAACCTGAATATGTGTTTTGTAGTAGTACTTTGGACTAGTGAATTGATTCTTTCGACCCGACGACTCCGAGAAGATGATGCTCTGCTCAAAGAGGAACACGTGCAGCTCCTTGTTCTTCCCGATATTAAAGTTGGGATTGGAGGAGATGTCCGTTACGATTAGCGAGCCATTCAGGAGCAGTTTACCTTGCGCTGTTATTTTGCCCTGTAACAAACAAAATTTGATAAATGTCAGGGAAGTTTTGATGGAATTTGGGAGCATACCTCAAATCCTTGCAGCCTTCCAACGTCCATCATATCGTTGGCATCCTTCGGGACGACCGTCATCACGCGCAAAGCGTCTCGCAAAGTTTTCACTTCCGCTTCGATGCCGGCACGTTCGGTGTGCTTGAGAATGTCTTTCAGGAGCAGCTGATACTTCATGATGCGCTGCACCGGCTTGATGAGCAGATCACAGATTTGCAGCTTCTGTCCCATCAGAATTCGCAGATCCTCGAAGTAGGTGTCCAGGTATTCGGACACGATGAACTCACTCACAGGCTTGTTTTTGCAATACACAACGTACATGTGCAGTTTGCGCTCGCTGCGTTTGAAGAGAGGTCCCAATTCGGCTGGTTGCTCCACGCACTTTTCCAATTCCTTCAGGAAATGGCTGCAACAACAACAAAAATCAGTTATTAAACTTATTGCAAACTTTCTCAAAGTTTGACATACTCTCGGTGCCAATCATAGATGGTTTCGATATTGCCAAAGATAATCTTATCCTTTCCACTCTTCAAATCTTCAGGCATCTGAACCGCGCAATCTTCGTCCTTCATCGTCAGCATGTAACCGTTGACAATATGCGACAAATCGTTAACGTAGTTCACCTCGGTTTCGTACAACTCCTTCAGGACATATTGGCGCTTTTCCAAGTACTTCTCCTTGGTATCCATTGTGGAGCAGTCTTCTGGCTGTTTGTTATCACTTTCATCGCCACTGTACGCTAAGGCGGTTGCTTCATTCGAAGAACATTGCGCTGATAGCTCACGATGCATATTTTCACCATCGCTACTCGTATCACCTTTGGAATCCCTGCTCAGCAACGAATTGCGCTCTTGGTTTTCAGTATGTTGCTCCTAAAAATCAAGCAGTTTAGTTTGAAGATATGATAAAAGTACGAGGCAATCAGCATAAATCAAATATAAATGAAAACAAATCGCATGCGATGAATTAGATTACAGGATTGAAAATTATTGTACGTGCTCAGACACTCAATTAGCTGTTTATCACGTTACTCATTACTAATGTTACTCATTAGTAACAGCTAGTTGAGGCGACAAAGAAGGATCTACGAGTCAGTCATGCTGATTCAAGGAACCATCTGAACAATAACGAAAGACAACAAATCAAAGTCAAAAAAACAACGAAACAATGCAGAATCTGGGGGCGGTGGATTCATTTCTTGGGGGTGTGTGGTGACAAACGCAGGCTGTATGTGTGAAATTAAGTAAATTCGCACCATTCGCTCCTTAACTATTTGCTCTATCTCGGCTAAATCAGCAGATGTCGCTCCTTCTAGCGATTTCAATGTCAAACTAGACACCTAGATCGAATATCAATGATTAAGAGAAGAGAACAACAATGAGTAACCGACACACAAGAGAACCAATGTGTTTGGCGATGATTCAATGAGAACTATCCGCATTTCCAATCAATTTCTTACCCGTTTGCTGGGATTCTCTTCGATGGGCGGCACGGTGTTGCTGGTGCAGCCGGCGCTGGTCGTCGCGCCCGAAGAGGTCACCAAGATGGGCTCCTGGATGGGTTTCATCGGTGGCGGAAGTTCCACTTCATCGTCCACATCCTCAACTCCTCCGCCATTCGCCAATTCAGCAGCGAGTCGTTGGCCACGCATTGTGCGTTCTTCTTCGTCTTCGCCCTCGGACACGGACGGCTTGTTGCCCATCTCGTTTGGCACCTAGAACACAAGTTGCACAATCACCACGAATGTCTGATACGTTGTGGCCGGGCTCGAATTATGGCGACCCGGCCGGAACAGATAACTTTATCAGCACGAGCTCTGATGCGACGTGACGCGAGACATTGAGACGCGAATTGTTGTGAATAATCTCAGTCGGAGATTTCATGCATTCAACTTGCAAGGTACGCGTTATCAACACAATTAATGGCTGCGTTTGTTGTCACAGGAGCGTTCTTTTATCACGAGTCGTACTGCTAAAACTGATTGATAATAGAATGTGTGATGATGTTGCAGTTTTTTGTTTGATTCAGCATTAATGACAGCAGCTAAGTTGTTTGAAAGTGCGCAATTTTATGCTTGAGGAATTAAAAACTTGTTGGGTGCTAATGGAAAAAGTTGCGCAACAATAAGTAATTGAATTTTGACTTTGCACTGATACTTCCGGTAATTGGTAGTAAATTCAAAATTTACCTTGATACGTTTATCCGAGCCGGTCTTCTTGAGCGGCGGCTTATCGGCCGTCGACTGAGCCTTCTCCACTTTGCCCTGTGACAACTTCCGGAGCTGTGGCGGCAACCATTTCCGGCTGGAAAAACAAAGCATTTATTGGCGCGCTTTCATGTCGACCTGGGTAGTACACCCGAGCAGATGGCATGCATTATTTCTGAGCCACTTTGAGTGTGTGTTGCAACGGCCCAAACGACATCCATGGATGGACAATTACGTCAGAGGGACACTCAGACTCCTGCAAATCCTGATGGAACAAACAGAATGGATGGCACAAAGCTTTACACATGATTACAACACGGATGGAAATCGGCACAGAAATAAAAACAACGGTCGAGGGTTGAGGGATGGCTCGCCCATCAGCAAATACCTCTTCGGGAATTGAATCTGTTTGTTTTTCTCCAGGTTACCACCGCTTTTGGTTGCACAACAGTCGGAGCATTTACGCACGAATCTACGAAACTTGCTCATCTTCACTGCATCACTCGACTAATGCGAATAATACACAAATCTAGTAACCTGTGTTATCTCGAAGTTGGAACAATTGCCTAGGCTTATCTCCACGTTGGGTTTATCGTCCAGGAGATGAATGAGTAAGCTCTCAAGTAGTTTTTGGGGAAACGAGGTGAAATCATCAACCCTTTCGAGTAGGAAGTGCTTGAGCTACTGGGGGGCCGGAAGAAAGTCGATTTCTGCGATGGTGGGAAAAATTAAATATTATTCTGGTTCTTGAAAGGTCACACACGATGGCCGCGTGGTTCTTGCGTGCATGGGGCCGCATCTAATGGGACGGCCAACCCTGCTGCTCTTTGCATAACGTTTAATTACTTTTCCCATGGACGCACCCGCCACCCCCCACATAGGTCGTTAATATTGTACGCACGCCAATGTAAGTAATCAAGTTTGCAACAAACGTGTGTCATGTGTAATGGCAATTTCCGACCATATTTGCAGGTTTTCTGCGATTTTTAGACCAAAACTCTGAAGATACTGTCGTTGGAGGGTAATTTTTTGGTACTACATGAAGTTTACCAAACTTTTGTACTCACCCACTAAATCCTCGCCTTTTGTTGACAGGTGAAGAAGTATTGATGCCACCAGCCTCGTTACTACTGGGTGCTGGTTCTGCAAAAGAAATCACCCATTAGTCATCTTTAACATCCAAGAATTTTTGGCAGGAAGAATGCGCGATAAAAAAATTCTGACTGTGTGTTGAATCAAGCACACCTTGTTTTAAATATTTCTGAACTTTATCATACATTTGCCGCATGGATAAACGCATCATCATCGGACGTTGTCCAACAAATTCCGTCGGGGATGCTGATTGCACGGACGCATTCTTATCATTTTCCATTGCGAAAGGCAATCACATCGTGTGATTCAATGAGCGCGCAAGGGGAACAACAATTGCTAGCGGAGTTTTTGCATATTACTCATCGCGTCGCACAGTTTGTTTAAGCGCGATAAATATTGATACGCGCAATTCTTATGCAATTAGCCATCGCATGGAAATTATGGTCAACACAGCCCGGCGAATTCGATTTGCGAATTTAAATTTAATTTCTGATGTTTACGTAAAATCGACCTGCGAAAACACGGGCCCACACAAGCGTAGGATTTTCAATGAAAATCCCAATCCTTATAACTATTAATAAATTCGAGCAGATGCAACCGCACCGGATGCACGAATTTCTTCAAAAAAAAAATTACCTCCACACTTTAGAATAATAATAACATAAAGCCCACTCTACGTTTCGCATGTGATTAATTGCCCCACGTATTTCACGAGTTCGAATCTAATTTCGCACGATGCTACCTAATGAAAAAAGAGAAAAGAATTTGCAGAAACGGCGTAGAAGTCTTTGCGATAAATTTAGAACTTTTCGGACGCCAAAGCGTGCGGTATAAAATGATTTCCTCGTGTCTCACTCATTTCCCAGCAGATGCAAAATTCCTTACGTTGTTATTGTTTGAAAAAGCGCACTTCCTGTCTGATGTCAATCGAATGCACCATACGCCATGCGATTAATTAGACGCACCAGCACTGAACGCGCGAGTCGCGAAAAAAGCGCGTTAGATTCGCGAACCGTCTCGACGCGCATCTGAAATTTTATTAAATATATCACACTATATCTTGATCGTTCGTTATACGGGCAGATTGCGGCCGCGCCAACAACGGCAACACTTTTTCGCGCGCACCGTGCGACACACAAACGCGACACGCGAACAGGGACGGCAAAAACGAGCAAAAGTAATGCGTGCGATGTGCCAGGCTTGAAATTGTTGCTGGTTCAAAACCGCAGTCCATGTACACCAATTGAATTAATGCCACAAGCAGCAGCAAACCGACCAACAACACTTGTAGATGTCGAGTGATACCCACCAGCAGATTTGCTTATTTGATGCCTATTGTTGTAAAATGTTGAATTAAATATTTGATTTGCTTTCTACTCATATGCTGGTATTGTAATTTGGATTACTTATCATAAAACCTGCAGGTGGTGAATTAATTCAAATTTAAATAGGAACCTTCAAATTACTATTTAGATCGATCATTTAAATTCGAGATTAACAATTAGTTCTTCATAGTTCACTAGACACAAAGAAATTTAGAATTTTGCTCAACAATGTAATCAAACGCGATTCAATTCAAAGATATTTTCTGAATGTAGATTGAAAGTGAAAAAGTTTGTTATCTAATTCATACAACAGATATGAGATTAGTACAAATCTAGCGTCGTAATTTTGCTAACAAAAATGCATAAATAGAACATGGTTTTAGAAAGACTCTAAAATGTTTAAACAATAATTGAAAGTACATTAAATTGTCTATCAAATATGTCAAAAATGACGTGAATCTGATCAAAGGAAACAGAGTTATTCATAGTTCAAAATTAATAAGTTTTTACGAGCCATGTTTTCGGGTATTACTCAAAAAGTTGAATCAAATGTTGGTTCTGGTTAAAGTAAATTGATTAATTTAAATATTACTATATTCAGTGGGAATATCCCAAGCAAATATTGAAATTGTTAATGTAATTGGAATTCATATTTACTTATAGTGATAAGGTCTCAATAAATTTCTTATAATCGTGATAAATATTTGCAAATAAAATTCAATTGAAAAATTATTACAGTTATTTTCAAAGTCGTAATTCAAATTTTATTTTGGTTCCAACAAGTTCGAAAAATCTTTAATTTTAAATTGATTGGATGCAATAGAAATAAATCTATTGTAAAATAAGTTATAGAAATAAATTTGATTGGTATTTCCATAAAAACAACTTGAGATGTACTTTTTTCAGTACCAACGCCAAAAAAATAAAGTAAACATCGTTGGAATTACATTGCCAATAATTATGATAAAGACATTCATTTATTGGCACAACCTTGCCAACAAATGGAACCGATGGAAAACCCGACAAAAACTTTATATGCTAATTTCAAAGCAGGCGGACCTTCAATTACAAACGGCAAACAAGTGTGAATTATGCAAATAAATAATCGACGCGCACATGTTCTCTAGAAACTAAAGGAATTGCGCTGAAAATGTCATAATATTATCGAGACCATATACCGCTCGCCTCAAACATCAACAAATCCACAACATTTATGTCGTCACACGCAATTACGACTATCAACCTGATTACTGCCGACTTCTTCAATCCGTATCCTGTGATAAGAGCGTGGCAATTGCGTCCAGCAATAAATAGCGCGTATCCGCCAATGGAGGCAATTATTCGATGGCAAATTGCAAATGGGCAACTTCCGCCAATTTCCAAGGCGATTCGATTTGTTTTTGCTCTTCGGATGGTGCGCGCGCACGTGCTCGCAGGATGGATGGGATATTTTCGCAATGTGTCTATTCATGTAGATCGAGCCACCACAATCGCCGGTGGCGGCAAACGGTGGCGGTCGATGGGCCACCGATGACGTTGAGTGGCGGTCAGCCGCTGCTCATTTCGATATGACAGGCGTGTGTTTAAATTTAGACCGCACGTTGTGGTCCAAGTGCCAAAAGGACACTTAATGAAATATACAACGCGCATTGAGCGTGTCGCCTTTTGTTTATTTAGTCGCGCAGATTTGGATGTGGGCCAAGTTTGGGCATTTGCGACATACACTCACACACCAAAAATTAGGCAGTTTTTTGATCAAAGTAATAAAGATTTTATGACTTATAAGATCTTCATTTGCTCTTTCCATTTTGAATCTAACAAGTGTTTTTTTCCAAGGAGTTGTTTCCTCTGGAACTTTGATCCTGCAACTGTTAACTATTTTGACATATGTTATCAATCCAAGAAAAGATCTATAGATCCAAAATTGAAATTGCAAAAAATTTGGTAGCACATTGAAATATTATCTGATAAAAAAGTCCTGATGATCCCTTTTATATAACCCTATAGGGTTTGGCTTTATACAAGCAGGTAAATTCAAAGTTTTTCGATAGAACAACGAAAACAAAAGTCCACCCGATCAATAATCATTAATTTCCATGTGTATGGACGAAGAGGATAATAAAGCATTTGCCCGCAATGTTCTATGGGCTAGGGCGTATTTCTAGCCCGGCATGCAGGATGAATTGCGATCGGATGTGGGATGGCAGGACGATAGTGGGACACACATGAGTGAAATATTCAAAGACCTCCATCGCTTGCATGCATACGCTAAATTCAGGCCGCATATCCAGCCAACATGGCATACCGTTTTCAAATATTCATAGATCGACTCTACCGACTTTATAGAGTTATGGGTCCTGGGTTAGATCGGGTTAGGTTAAATCACGTTTTCCCCCCGTGGTAATTAGGTCAGGTTCTATATCAAATGAAAATATGTTTAATCAACTCTGCCAAATATGATAAAAATTTTGATTTGGAATCCAATGCAGCATACTTCAGTATAAAAATCAGTATTGTGATGATATCCGTTATCTAATACCAATATGGATTTGTCGATTGATGCGCAATCAAACATTTTGTGTGTCAGGATCGAACGAAATCCTATTTTGAAGTACTGAATGGAGTTGGAGATGGTGAAACTAGTCCGCACAAAGAATTTCATAATGTGCTCACACATAACTCGGGTGCAATTGAATTTATCGCGTTTAATATGAAACATGTGCGCCGAAATAAATTACCTTTGATTCGATGGCTCTCACTATCTATGGGATGCATGCCCATATTAGCGATAGTTGTTGTTCGCGGGACCAATATGAGCACGACTTGCTTAACGTACAAATATGGCATTGAGCATTTCACAATTTCGAGATTAGATATGCGGCCTCCTATCACTTAATGCACCTCAGCGAAAACATCAAAAAAAAAACGTCTTGTGAGAGCGCCGCACCAATTATCACCAAATGGTGGCCTCGAATTCGCGCGATTAGCGATTCGGATGAGGAGGGATGTCGCGTTCGAAGGTGCGGTCCGCATAAATCATCAATTTTTCTTGGCGCGTCTTCGAGATGGGCGACTTGGACGTCGATCCAGACGATGTCGCTACCGCGCTCTGCGTGCGGCTACTGCTCCTGCCGCTGATGCTGCGGGAGGTCGGGTCAAGGTCAGCGCGAACCTATTGATCCCGCCACACCGCCACCGCCGGCTTTCCTGTCTTTTTCGGGGGAGGCGCGCACACAACCACAGACTCAGTATGCACGTGGCCGAAAATCAGCTCCCGGTGTTTTCTGGTATCGAATCAAAGGATACTCACCGTTATCGTGATCTGCGGAGACGATGCGTCGTGATGGACTGCTGCGTGGCTGTGGTGGCTGCTTGAGGACGGCCAATGGGACCAATCCTTCAGGAACGCCACTAGCAGCATCGTGGTGGTCGGTGCCCCGGGTGGGCATTCGAACCAAGCAGTAGTCTGGTTTCGTAGGACACACTTCAACGACCTCCACCTGCTGGCCCTTCGTCACAGTCAACTCCTGAGGACCTGTCGCCGTGAAGTCACTGACGACCCATGTCATTTCCAAGACCTGAAAGATTCGGGACCATTAGTATCATTGATAATTCACATCACAGATACATTAAGGATGATTTCCGTCTATCCTTTCATTGAAGGAATCACTTTTGGGACACAAAAATTGACGGTTGGATGGTTGGATGCTGGGTTGGGAAAGCCTCGCTGAGGGAAATGTTTTGAAACCACATCGATCTGCTATAAATAACACGTACATTGACATAGGGCACATTATTAGGTGGTTGTTTCTCGTCTGATATGCATACACCCGTCGTTTGAAGGGAGGCCGCCTCTTTGGAGCGTGCCTGATTAGATTTCCTAATTACCATCAGTGGCAGCATCACGCTTTAATGATGTAATCAACATTTATCGAACATGACACCTTGGGACTTTTACAGAAATCCAACAATTTTTCCCACATTCCCAAACCTTTTACATCTTCGGCATTAAATTTCTGAGTTTACACCTTGCTAATGATAAGAGAAATTCCACTACAAGAACGGTGCAATATTGTGCGCATGAGGCAGAAACATCCGCGTGAAGACATCTCGCATTATCTGACGGTCTTCGTACGGGAATAGTTTCCTTATTGAACGCATCCGATCCGAGATAAAAACGTCGCGCGAATAATTTACGCCGGCTTTAAATATAAATATGCCTTTTTATGGCAATACCTCAGCCGGATCTCTTCGGCATTCGGCGAGCACGTCGAGCGCCGCTGTTACAATTTGAAATTAAAATACAGATTATATATTCGGGCAAAACATAAAAATTCCATTAACGTGTGACACATAAAAAAACCACGAACGGCTTTCCCTGGGTCTTTCTTATTGCATGTATCCAACTTTTACATCACTGGTTCCAGATGCTCTGTGAGTTTATTGGTTCCGGCAAGTAAAGATCCATGATCTATGAAAGTGATCTATGATCTATAGATGCAACAAAAATGGATTGGAACTGGATTAAGAACGATGATTACTATTCAAGAGGAAATGCAATTGGAAAAGCCGGTTAATTTCATTGTTTACCATCGTGTTCTGACTTGGTTGACGACGTAGAAGTCGTGCCTGAAAGGAGCTGGGAGTGTCGATGGTATGCTGCCTGGTGAGTGTTGGATGCGAGGAGACAGATCCTCGAAACCAGGGCAGCGATATCTTCCGCTTTGACTTCTGCGGCTTCGGCACGCCGCTCGAGGATCCCGAAGGACTCGACATGGCGAATGGGCGCTCGCGCACTCACACACCAAATACGATCACTCGTCAACGGCTCGGTTCGTCTTGCTATGATCGTTCGCGATATTGGCGCATTTGCACGGTCCGGTTTGCACTGGACGCGCGCCTGGAGAAAATTGCGGCAACCCGAACCGAGAGGATATTTGCGGTCGCGATAAATGCGCCGATAAATGTTCTTCAAATTGCCAGTGTAATCACAGTATTACCATACGTCCACGCTGCGTGTATAATGTAAAATTGATGATCTAATACCTCGGCGTTCCACGCGAATATTACAATTACTGATATTTTACGTACGAATTAAAAATAGCACCAATCACTGCATTCTTTTCAGTTGCAACTCGTATTTTTGCTTGTTTCGTGTTTGCTTATTAGTTTCTCGCGTCGTCTCGCTTCTAGCAGCTACATTGTTGTTGCGGTTGCATCAGCGCGAACGGGTCTAGTTGTCGAACGATTGTTGTTGTTGTCTCGATAGAGACAACGCGAAGACGACCGCTTTTTTACGACATGGCTGGTACGGGTATTGAGGCCCCACTGACATTTTTCGCACCCAACAATATTCGCACTCCGACGCGAGTTATCAATTCCTCGGATACGGATATTGTGATAATCGGGCGCTAATCGCGCGCGCCTCGTCCGAGATAAAATTGCGCAGCTCGCAAAACGCGCGCACTTCTCAGCGAGCATTCGCCGACGAGAAGGTGCCGCTAGTGGGATCGCAGGAGCACCAGCACGCCGACGACGACGTCGTCGAAGGTGTTTTGAGGAAGAGAAACTTCAAGTTCGCCATCGCCATTCGCGCGCGCACCACTCTCTACACCGCCTCCACCACCATCGCCGGCGGTCGAGATGGAGCAACTTATTTTGCAATCCGAATCAGTCAACTATTCATAGTAATGCACTAGGTATTGCTGTTGCGTGGCGCGCATCGCCGAAGAGCTGAGTGCTATGTCGGCGGTGGTTGGTGCGCTCCGCGGGAACGACGGGAATGGAAGCACGGTGCTCGGGTTCGATCCCGGCAACGAACTGACAGCTCCGGTCGCCCGGGAAAGGAAAGCGCCGGTCCGGAATGTTGTGTGTAGTCCGGACGGCGGGAATGGGCGAGAGGCGGCAGCGGCGGCGGTGGCGCTGATATATAGATATAGGGAGAAACAATGTTGATTTAATCCACATTAAAAACGCTCCGATGCCGCCTCCCTCGATCCGTTCCCGCAAATGCATCGACTGCGTACGACACCCACGCACGCCGCCTTTTTTCCTGTTTCGTCCCGGAATATTCATTCATAATGCTCATTTCAATTTTCATTTGCAAATGTGATTAATTATCCCCGGCCGCCATCGGTGCTTCCGGCGAAAATATTAATCACTCGGCCAATTACGGTGGCTGATAATGAATCAATCAATTTTAATTGTCCAATAACGTCAGTCGGCACTCATCAACCGACTTTGTTGTTGGGTTATCGATGAAATTACCTGTTTATATGGTAAACAAACGATAACAAATTGCAATTACGTGCAGGGATTAATGTTCAGTCATTTTATCGCGCCAAATTCAAAATTTCCAACTCTTCGAAACAATCGTCAAACTTTTCAAACAAATTTCCTTCATACAGCGGATTGATCCTTATCTTTCCAAAAATAGAAATGTAAATTTTTGTTTATCAAAATCAGGAATATTTTCCAAGGAAACTTTCCAAAACAATTTATGATTAGTTTCGCAAAAATATAAAAGCAAATTTGAAGGAATTTTGAAAATTCCTTCCTGAATTTATATCACACACGCCCTTGCGCCCAATGCGGATAATGTCATCGGGTCGTGACCCTGTATCTTACAGCACAGCATCCTTGATCCACATCCTGTAATCCCGGAGTAACAGGACTATTTCGCACACGTTTCGCTCGGCTTTATATCCGCGCGCAATTTCGAATTCTAACTCAATAGCATAGTGCAACCCGAAGAGGCCAAGAAAATTGTCTCGCAGCCAATGCAAACGTGGCAAACAGCTTCGTCTTCGCCTCTTGCTTGCAGCAATTCAATCACACTGCATCGCATCAAGTAAGTAATTTCTCATCGGATCGACTGATCGAAAAATGCAATCATGTAGAGCTGTAGCCTAATGAAATTACTTTGTGCACTCATCGACATCCCGATTACTCCAATGTTTTTCCACGAAGGAAGGAAACTTATCGATTGATTTTTCCGGCATGGAAATATTTGCCTCATGTAATCGAGGTAATCCAAATTACAAAGAGAATTAACTTGAAACTTACCTTATCTGAATCAGTCGTGTTGCCAGATCCGAATGAAGTCAGCGAGTTCCTATCCAGATTCTCGACACTTTCATCTAACGAGGTGCATTCCTCCATGTCCCTAAACAAATTCCAAAGATTTATTAGTTTTGTTATGATATTTAAGGATGTATTCAGAAATATACCTGCTGGATCTTTGGCTGTGGGTCTTCATCTTTGCAGGACTCTTAGGCAAGGATAATGGGAGCGCTCCACTGAAGTATGTCTCCTGGATGACCTCGCGAAGCTTCTTCACCCATAGCTGTTTGGTATCCAAGGACGAGGCGCGTAAAACGATACGATAATCGGAGATGGGCGCTCGTCCAGTCCACACGGCAAATTTGCATTCATCGCCCTCCATGTGCTCGGTCACACCCAGCTCGGATGTCTGAAATCAATCAATCATTACGCGTTATCGATCCCCATGCTAATGTATATTTGATTACACCAACCATGAGTTTATTTTTGTAGATGTACTTCACTTTGCCCGCCGAGTCCTTCACTTCTTTGGTAAACAGCAGATAGAGTTCGAAGAGGAAAATGTGACGCTCCCGACCTTTGCGGATGATCTGCTTCGGGTCCCAGACGCTGAACGCGTCCTGCAGGATAACTTCACCGAGTTTGTCCACAGTCACATCGCAGCCTTCAAGCAAAGATAGGTGCATTGCATCATTTGCTTTCTTAGGGACATTCAACATAACTTCCAAGCCATCTTTGATTTCGCCCTGACCTTCTTGGCAGCACGACTGTAGATCTTTCAGTAAAAGTTGGTATTTGGTAATTCTCTGCACGGGTTTAATAAGATATGCAGCAATCGGATGTTCCACCTTGTGTTTCTTCTGCAGATCTTCGAAATATGTGCCGCCATGTTGCACAAGCAAGCTGTTAGATTCGGGCTTATTTTTGCAATAGTGAACGTACATGTCGAATTTTTGAGCCCACGTAACGAAACAATGGCCGACATCTTCCGGCATTGTTTCGTACTTTTCCAACTCTTTCAAAAATATATTGTTGTGAAAATGATAGATGTCCTCCATGTTACCAAAAATAATATCCTCTTTGCCAACAATTGGCGATGGCAAACTCGAGCTCTGTGGGCTCTTCATTTCGAGCAGAAATGATTTGATGCACGTATCTAAATCCTTAACGTACGTCCGTTCAGTCTGCAAGAGTTCAGCCATGATGAATTCCTTCCGGCGAGCGGATCTACGCTTCTCTTCATTCAATTCTTTGAGATCTTTAGCTGCTGCTTCCTTGACTTTTGCTTCCAAGCTCGGATCGGAATTGCGGTCGATGGACAACTCCTTCTTTTCCGATTCCTCCACCTGGATACCAAGCGTATCCTCTAATTGCTGCCTGTAATTCTCCATGCGGGAACTGAAGTCTTTGTAACGGTTATCAACAGCAGCGACCCATTGCTTGATGGCGTTCGCATGTGCATGACCTTTCTCCACCAAACTATCAGCTAGTTGTATGAGAAGTTTGACGCGTTCTCTAGTTTCTTTGGCGGTGCCTTTAAATTCGTTATGCTCCTGGAGAAGACTTTCTGTTTCTTCAAAGTTGTTGCCTGCAAAGGAAGAAGTAATATTAATAATTGCTCCTTGAAACTTCAGTGAACTTTTTAGTTATAAATATCATTCCTTTTAGCATAAAGAAGCAATTACCTAAATTTGTAGCATGAGTGGTCAAATAGCATTCGCCTGTATCATGAATCCATTCAATTGCCTGTTTTGCTGACCTCTCAAACAAAACGAACTGTTGGCATTGATCCAATCGCTTCTTGCGTTGCGTCCAATGCTCCAAGACCTTGTTTTCTTGACTGAGCAGTTTTTCCAAGATTGCCTTCACCCTCGACTCCTGATTGCCTGTACCACTTGGATAGTTGTAAAACTGCAGACTCCTCGTTGTATACTTGAGGAAAGTTTCGGCAGTTCTTCGAGCTAACGTGCACGCCTTCAAAAACGCTTCCTTCTGCTCTTGGTGTTTGTTGATCAATTGAGAAATTGAAGTTGCTTTATCCATTCCAGGTGCTCCACTTGCACACCAATCTTCATCTCTTCGATATTCCTTCTCCAAACTGTCCAGGACCGTGCAAACCTGTTCAGCTGTCTTGTAAAAGTTCAAACTTGCAGTAACAAGTTTATGCCGCTCTTCAGCGCAGGTTACCAACTGCTGCCAGCGTTTCGTTACCTCCTCGGAGATGTCTTTAATACTTGGAGGATCATAGTGATTAGCATTGATCAACGCATCCGCTCTGTATTTGACCTGGACCGCAGAAGTGTGCGTCTTTTCAATGGCGACTTGAAACTGCTCATGTTCCTTCTTCAGCTGCTCAGCATCTGCCAAAGAGTTTGGCACAGTGAAGCTGGCCATCAGCATCGACTCCCCGTTACGAATCCAACTTATGACTTGATTAGCATCACTTTGGAACTGCCCCAGTTGAATGCACTGCTCCAACTTGATACGCTTCAATTCGGCCAACTCCTCCAGGTCCATTTCGCGCTCGTGCAAAAACTCCAGAAGCACTTGAACTCGCGTTTGGGCGTTATATTGCGCATCGGCCATTACACAAATACCGGAAGTCTCGAAGACTTGGACCAACTCCTGGCCTTGTTGCAGCACTTGGAAGGTGGTGTTCTGCATCTGACTGACGGACTCGTTGTGCAACCGGAGGTATTGTTCGGCCTTGGAGATGTCCCGTGAGAGTTCGCTGTGCTGGAGCTCCTCCGACCACATTTCCAACTGAGATGAGACCTTAAATTACAACCAATGAATTATTACAGCTCGCGTATTGTGTGGGAGTGTGTACTTCAAGAGCGTCACGTTCGAAAAGTCTCAGACGAAGACATAAATCCAGGCGAAGTTTGCGTGCGGCCCAAAGTTCCTCCAGGTCGCTCCTTTGCTTGGAAAGGCGATCCAGGGCGGCTTCCACGGCTGAGACTGAACCAGTTGAATCCATTTCACCGATTGTTCTACAACATGAGATTTCAAATCATTTCCAAGTGTTCGCACTTAATTATTAAAGTCACATTCAAGCATCAGTGCAATGATTCAATGATTTCTGAATGTATGAATGCAGTTACTGTTCTTAAGTGTAATTAGTACTACATATAATGGAGTCATTGTCCACTCAACTTCCTCATTAATGAGTGATTTAAGCCGTTTGTTGCTTCAAATATTTCTCGGCGGGAGTTTTGCTGCAGCCAGCTCACTTCTATATTTAGATTAAAATCATAAGTAGTTCAATTAACATCTTAGAGCTAAATGAAAGTAACGCAGATGTTAGCCAGACGCGGATGCGGCATTCTTAACATTTTCCATATTTCCTCTTCGCGCACGAGCGCAAAAGAATCATAAAAACTAAATGAAAGCTTAATGAATATGAATCATGTCTAAGGTCGAGGTCGCATGTCTTTGGGCACGTAGTGCATTAAGTTGTCGACGTGCAGGACATAATAAAGATGCAGTACACACCGCAATTCCTGCAGAAGAGCCTCTCCCTGAGCTATTGTCGACGCGCAGGCATCCAAACTTTGATCGCGATGCTGCGCCGTTTGCTCCAGCAAGTGCTGGGTCGCTTCCAAACCTTCGGCGACGCTTTCGTCCGCCTGCAACTCCTGCCGCAGCTCGTCCACCCACGTAGACAACTCCTTTTCGTGCGTGTAGAAGAGCACGGCCAGATCTAACCGTCGACGACGTTGTTCAACTCTTGCAGCAAACGAAGTCACGTGCGCTTCTAGTTCTTGAGCCACGGAGTAGATTTCATCAGGGTCGCATTCGCCCGTGTGTGCCAATTCGTCTGCAGCTGCCAGCAATTTGTCAGCGTTCGTATAAGTATTCTGCAACAAACAAATGAAGTAATTATTGGAGTCACTTCCTACAAGGCGGTTAAAAGTTGATATTGTCTTTGAATTTAAATGTATGTTTCGGTTTCTACTTCAAGAAACAAAAGCCCATTGCGGGGTATATTTATGTGGACGTTTATCATCTGCCATCGGCATGTTTCCTTATAGTTTGATAAACGTCCCATTGCGGTGCAGTCAGCGGCAACGAGACATGTTTATTGAAATTGTCCCAGGCAGATATTTATCGAGCAAAACCAATAATTGAAGTTACATCGAGCAGAAACAAATATTTTTGCTGGCGTTCGATAATGAACCCTCGAGTTCCGCTGCAAGAGTTGCGAGTTAACAGAACGAGACATTGTTGCTGGTTGCATTTTCCGGCATACTTGCACGACTAAATATAAACATTATGATTATAATTGCAGCAATGTGGCTCGCGTATTCGATCCGGTTCTTCAAGTGCGGCAATTTGCGTTTCGGAAAATTGCAATTTCTAATTAGATCGGGTCGTTAACGCGCTTCAGAATGCGCAATTACAGGTCATCGTAATTGTTTAATGGTCAGCGGACCCCATCATCATCCTCTCCATGAGTGGGCATGTTTTTATCCATGGAGCGAAAGGCAATTAGCAATTGAATGCAGCAGCGCATTAAATTACGATCAATTTCGGAGCGCGTCTGGATTAGTTCTAGAAAAATAAATAACACACGTCTACCCTCAACTGCAGTCCCACATTCTACAACTGGGACTTCATAACGATTTCATGGCATTGAAATATGCGCGTTGTTGATTGCCATATGGAATATGATGAACGGGGGTTCATAAAAATAATTTAAATTCCCCGTTGCACTCGAGCGTTCAACACATATTGAATTACATACCAACATGTAGAGGGTCTAATCATCATTCAATCTAGGGTTTCACCCCATTAAGAGCTGTTTTTTATGAGCGAGCACGTGTTTTTTATGTTCCCAATGATTGAAAATATAATAAAGTGTTGGTTCCTCGAGGAGAACAAAGTTTATTTGATTTTGTTGATTTTCCAAGTGTAATAATTAAATAAAAAGAATTGGATATCGCCCCTCAAGGTCTTGACGCATCTGTAATTAGATTAGAATTGCTCGAACCCTCCGAAGACCAACTGCCATCTTCTTGTAGCTATATCAGCAAGAATGAAACGTAATTTATCGATACCCAGAAGGGAAAACGACAATTTCGTCTCCTTTTCATCCAGTCTATTGATGGGAAACTTAAACCTTGCTGAGGCATGCAAATTAATCACTCTTTTATGTGGGATTTCATCGAATTCATGATGCGGCAGGTTTAATTATGTAAACCGTCTCGAATCAGAGTGGAAAATATCAATTTACCAAATTCAAAGAAATAAATGCATAAAATCTGAAAGTAATTTTGATTAATGTTTTCGACGTTTAATTACGATTAAATTTTTGTGGTCGTCTGGAAAATGCACGCCAAGTATTTGATATCGATTCGCATGTCGTGTTGCATCTGGGAAAGACGGACTAGACAAAATATCCCTCGGGGAAGACGATCCCAGAGGAATTGCCACGCGTCGGTTGGGACACATGCGTACCCAGGAAAATGATCAAGATTGAGTGCACACAAAGAGGGCCCAAGATATACGAAGTTCGGTTGCGGAAGGTCAGAGCAAACACTCCTACGACCATTTCAATTTCTTCCAGCTTTTTAGACTTCATTCTGTTCCCTCTTTCTTGGTTGTTTCAGTAAATATAAGCAGACAGTCAATAGTTGAATGTAAACAAGGTTTGTTTTTGCACATTGGAGTTGATGAAGAAAATGCACCGAGAAACTGCGTTCTAATTCGCAATTCTGGAAGGGAAAAACGAATGCACGGAAATTACTTCATTGCTTTTATGATCCTCCTGATGGGTTCACACATAAAAGTTAATCTCCTCGTCCAACCTACACCTAATTCTAATGTACTTTATTCTTCGGGGGTGGTCGCTCAATTTAGGGATGCTGCTTCCATCAAGGATGACGTGTCCTGAAAATAGGGCGCATTTCTGCGCACAACAACGAAACGCAAATTGTCGTTGTGTATCCTCATATTGCTTGCATTCTTTGCCGGAGTTTTTTGTTTCTTCACAACGGGATGTTTTTGGTGAATTCTTATGTAAAATTCATTGCGTTCCGTTTCATCTTGTCACTTCAGACTGATATTGCTAGCGCTGTTATTTCACATGAGCATCTGCCTGTTTTCAGTCCATGCTAGTTCAAAGAAAGACTGCATTATTTCGTATGAATTCATGTCTTCTGTTCGCTTGTTGGTGTGGGCGGCTCACGAAGCACAAAAAATGGGCGAACAATGCCAATGCTATCAAGATACGTATCAATTCAGTCAACAAACCACACATAAAAACAAACAGCAGGAAACTGGTAAGAATACAAAAAGATATGTTCAAATGTTGCCTTTGATTTTTAACAATACATCTCGTTACACTTTCATTAATATTTATTTGATTGCATAATTCAACTTCCTGATTTAGAATTGCATCGTCATTAGTTTTGCATCCAAAAACCGGATGGTCCTCAATGTTAAAACTCTGAGTCATTAGCCGAAGAACTTCTTTGTTGGCTACAAGAATCCACTTTCAGTTGCACCAACTAAACAGCAAATTAATTGTGAAATGGAACTGGTTTACGTCCTGCTTGGGAAATTCGAATTTTTAGTTGCTTATTCATAGAGTTTTAAATGAATGTTGTGTGAGATGAATCAAACCCACGCGATTTCTTCGGCTTCAATTTTCAAATATTGCTATTTGTTTATAAACGGTGTCGAAGGAAATACATCACCTATGCTTCTATGTTATTGCAAAGCTAGAGCAAAGAGGTAAGTGTGAGCTTGTTGTTACTCTTCAGCAAATGCAAGCATTGGAGTCTTGTAAGCCACACATCGTCCCGTTACTTCCGCCATAAACCTAGATTTCTAATTTCGTTCATTCATCGACCAGCGAAATACAATGATACAGCAATGCACATACGCAATCCTCACCTGCGCGAAGAATTGATGTGTTTTGTTCGGCGTTTACACAATCATAATCGCAATATGCGAATTAATAACTGCAATAACAACAAAACAACAAACAATTGAAGAAAACGCCGGAAATCTGTTTCAATCGTACTTACAGTTAGCAATTCCACGTTTGGCAACTTGTTTGTTGCAATTTTATGGGCAGTGCCAGTTGCCGAACAATAAAAACAATGAATATTAATGCGTTGATAACAACGAAAATTTATGGCGGACGGAATTAAAAAGCAGGAATTGTATTAAAGATAAAATTTACCTTTCTTCGAATAAAAGTTATTCCATGCGCGCTCTATTTGGACGTCTGCAAATTCCGATAGTAATCGTCGTTGTTTATGGCGTGCGTCTGGATCCCTCGAGCTGGGCCAAATGTGTCACGAAATTAAAAGTTCACCGTGTGGTTAATACACCGCGAGCACGTGATATTCGAATCGACAACGAATGCCCGACACGCGAATAACTTCGCTCCCGAAAACTTTCAAAACAGTTCAGCAAGAAGTCTCTAACAGGTTGCCATCGCAAATGAGCCGCGCATTTTGCTACTCGTTGGCATTGTGTGTGTTTTTTGTTCTTTTCGGCGACCGAGAATGCGGTTCACGACTTCGTCGACGACGATGACGATGTCCCGGTCGCGCGAATGTCTTGAATACAACTAAAACTAAGCCGAACGCCGTTTGCTAGAATTCCCCGCGAACAGCACGCACAAGAAGGACGAATACGAGCGAGGCGCACGCGCTGGATGCATCAAGAACAATATCATCAACTTGATGTGCCACTAGAGTACATAGTTTCACGCAATTATCATGGATGAGTGATTAGTGATTATGGTCGTTAATATTCATGAAATGCTAAGTGCATTGCGGCAGCTTTTGCCTGCTCGTTTTACAATGGTAATTTGCAATTTCAAAAAGATGTTGAAAATTATAATTAATCACAAATAGATATCATTTAAAGTCAACAGCAAGGAATATTTTAAATTATTCACCGTTTTGTTACTTCAATTACAGTTTCACTACGACTTGATATCAAATAACTCTCTTTGAGTTACAAACTTACAAACTTGGACAATGTTCTCTAACAATTTATTGGCCAATCAGACATCATGTCAAAGGCCTTTTAAATTACCCAATATAAATCAGTCAATAACTGATAAATGAGACATTAAGGTCAAATAGAAAAAAATCTTTCATTCTCATTGAGACATCAGAAAAAAAGTTCCGAAATGACCCGCACAGCCAAGAACTAATACCATTCTTCATCAACACGTTGTAATCGTGCGCTTATCGCTCGGATTAATTAATTAGACGTTGGCCGAATTGATGCAGGCGTGCAAACTTTTGCACGTTCCGTGAATTATCGTCTTAATTTGTTGCTCGCGCTAGAATGCTAGCAGCACAGAGTTTCCAGCTATAAATAAACGTCGATTGATAATAGGCCTTTGTCCGATCTGGTTCGAGTCTATGTTCGGACGCGGGTTCAAGCTGAATATCTGGTTTATTTCATTTCATTGCAATCTGACTCATCTGAATATAATTTCATGGAGTTGCACCAAAGAGTTAATTAATAAACTTCTAAATATTGGATTTGAAAGTCTAAAAAATAAAACAAATTATAAAGTTTCTGAAAATTGAGGAAAACAATGTTAAAACAAAAAATAAAGTGTCTTACGTCAAACATGATAAGATAATTGTAAATTATGCACGGAATCGGTAAAAACTTATCAATATTTTGCACATTTTGAAGGTAAAACACCAGGAATATTATAGATTTCTTATTAAGTTACGAATGAATTGCTTGGGAGACATTCTTTATGAATTTCATTCGTCTGATAAATCAGAAAAGTTGGAAAGCTTTTAAGATGATGACTTCCAACTTGGAATCTCGTTTTTATACATTCCCCTAGAATATTTACCCATAAAAGGTGAGATTTTCCAAGGCGAAATGTATTTTTGAAGGGGAGTTGTCACAATTGAACCGAAAATAGAAATTCATGGGGGAATACTTCAAACATAACATCAACTGTCTGTCTAAAATTACGCCGTGATTTATCACAAAGATAATTGCACGTTTTCGCAATCATTGCACGCGTTACATCATCACCAGAAGGTATCCATCTTTGGATAGTTTAAAATCTAGTTCCTCAGTTCCTGTAATCATGACGCTACTTCAACTTCGTGTAAACTGTCGGAGGCGGCAGAAATGGGGAAATATACTAGCTTCCATGTTTGATTCCAAGATAAATGCGCGTTTGTACACATCATGAAGGGGATTTGCAGACTGCTTCTGTTCTTCGCTTGCATGCTTGCTGCCATCACCGCACCGAGTATTGACAAGTACTTATAGAAAATTGGGGGCCGCATAATACGCCCAAAGCCGAAGAGCGTAGAGGAATAAAGCCCCGGCTTGTCTCAAGTTGAAATCCGGCTTTTATTAGAACTTTAGCTCCCGATGCATATCGTAATGCATATTTAAATCGGGCAAACTTCGAAGCGCGCCCAACAAAATGTAAACATCATTTGCTCCGTTGGCAAATAAAACCCCAACGAATAAAACGTACTCTTTCGATTTTAATTATGCATGCTGAGAACAATGGCGCAACTCACCTGGGCGACATTCTCGAAATGTTCGTGGCTCTTTTGGTAGACTCGTGCCTTCTGCAGATTGCGTCCGATGCCCGTATTTTTGCGAATAAACACCTCGCCGTGATTCGCCAACCAATCCAATACCTGAAGACGCAAGAAATCGATGAGTAAACAAGTTTCGAAGAAGAGATCGCTCGTATTGTTGACTTACTTGCTTCACGTCTTCCTGAAACAGTCTTAGCGCTAATCGCTGATGCAGTTTGATCTTCTTCGCGTGCCATTTCTGTTCCAATGCACGATGGTGATTCAATATTTGATGAATCACAGCCAAGACATGACTAGCACCTTCGCTGTAATCGGCGGCAGGATTACCTCCAGGGCGGCTTTCGTAATTGCCACCATCACCCTTAGACACCAAGAGACATATTATGATAATCATCTTAAAGAGGCATTAGTTAAGTGCGCTTCACATTACA
>JARJDZ010008750.1:0-39143 GCA_030264555.1 Aleochara sp. GC000083 | reverse complement strand
CTTGTTCTCTTTACTGCTGAATGCCAAGTGACCGAGTATTCATCTCGTCAGTATGTTGTACTACGTTGCCAGCTCTATCGCATGCGCACTTCATATGAAATACAGTTGGCGCAACAGAATACAAAGATTTTGAGTTTGGTACTTGTGAGTTGAGCTCTATACATTTATCGTTAATGTCAAAAGCACCCAAGGATTCCGCTCTAAATACTTTGGAAACCAATGAATATGAGGGATTTTATGCACCGTTATCAATTGCAACGCTTCGTGAATAATGTGTAAGTGATGTGTAAAAACATGTTAAATAGTTCAATAATAGTCTCACCCATCAATAAATACTCTTGTAGGCATTGGAACTGAGTCATCCTCGCATATGGGACATAAAATTTTAATTGCTTCCAAAGAATGCGTTATGTATCTGTAGAAAAAATATATTTTTAGTTAATTTTGTCTAACTTCAATGCCTTTAAAGAGGAATACCTGGCTTGCCTTTCTGTTAATGTGATTGTTTCAGTTGAAATGTTGCGCTTGTTCAGAATATCCCTCGGGCTACTTCTTTTACATTCTGGTGTTCGAAGCCAAAACTGTGTACGTCCTTGTAATGGGGAGATGCGCATTTGTCCTTACACGTTCGAAATTGAATGGTACCTGGCATTAGGACGTGCCTGCTTCGATTGTCCTGCAACACCAGCAGATTGCTTCCGGGAGGACTGCATAGTTGGCGGAGGTTTCCAAAGAGGTGTCACCGTGATCAATCGACGACTTCCTGGACCTACAATTGAAGTAACATTGGAAATTTTAATGTTATGTCTATTATCTGATTGGTTTTAGGTGTGTGCTGGAGATAGAATTATTGTTACCCTCGTCAATAGTCTATCGAATGGCGAATCAACCACCATACACTGGCATGGAATTCGCCAGGTTGAAACGCCCTACATGGATGGTGTTCCTTATGTGACGCAGTGTCCGATTCCATTCAACAACAATTTTACATACTCGTTCATTGCGCCTGATGCAGGCACATATTTCTATCATTCGCACACTGGGAGCCAACGAGGTGAAGGTGCCTTCGGGGCGTTGATTGTGCGCCAGCCGGATTCCCTGAATGAAGATCGACGCAGCTATGACGATGATTTGACTGCACATGTAATCCAGGTGACGGATTGGACGCGAAATGGTCGTATTTATGCGTTCCTCCGTTATTGGCAGGATGCACAGCCTTTCCAACCAGATTCCATGATTATTAATGGTTTGGGATATCCTGATTTTGAGAATCTCAATACGAGTTGGCCTATCGCCAGATTCACTGTTCGTCGTGGTCGTCGATATCGATTTCGGTTGATCAATGCTGCCTTCAACGATTGTCCTATCGAAATGCGCATTGATAACCATCCACTGTTAATGATCAGTTCGGATGGGCAGGATTTCGAACCAACTCTTGTCGATTCCCTGATGTCTTACTCTGGTGAGCGCTTTGATTTCGTCCTGAATGCTACCCAGCCAATTGGTCTGTACTGGATGCGATTTCGCGGACAGGTTTTGTGCAATACAGGACGCATATTTCAACTTGCTGTTCTACAGTACGAAGGAGCAGACTCCACGCAACTTCCTTCTGTTGAAATGCCAACATACGATGACTTTGTTCGAGGATTGGTAAGAAAATTTGCGGTTGATGTTGGCTTACTGATCTGGTTTGGTTTCAGCAACTAAATAATGTGAATACCACATTTAATAATCTGGTTTCTGTCACTTCGTTGCAACCGTCCGATTTAGTCCTGAATTCCGGGCAGAGAGTCTTGAAACGTTACATTGCCTTTGATTTCAACAATGTCAATAATCCTATGTACTATCGCCCTCCCTACGACTACAATAATGGTAAATATTTTATGATTGCAATCAAAATGTTAAATTTGGAAATTTTAGTACCTAGAAATCAACGAATAGGGACGCCACAATTCGATAACATCTCATTTCGAAATCCTGCTATTCCCTTGCTGCCTAATCGATTATCGATTCGTCCTCAAGATTTGTGCGAGCCTGAAACACTGCGCGAACGCAATTGTGCACAAAATTTTTGTAGCTGCACCTATGTAATTCAAGTAAGTTGCTAGTAAATTGGATTACGACCTGTTATAATTTCGCCCCGGATTTCAGTTTCCGCTTAACTCTGTCGTGGAATTGATACTGATTGATATTGGAAATGGAATTGATGCTGTACATCCTATTCATCTACACGGCTATGGATTTCGTTTCCTGGGATCTCAACGTCTCGGGCGTAATACGACAGTGTCCACGGTGCGAACCCTGGATGATATGGGTCGCTTACAACGGAATTTGAGAGCACCCCCGATCAAGGACACGGTGGGAGTCCCACATGGCGGCTACTCGATTATACGCTTTCCAGCAAATAATCCTGGTACAATCTGCAATTAACATCTGCTTTATTGTATCTATTTAATTTGTAATTTCTAGGATATTGGATAATGCATTGCCATATCGATACTCATTTAGAGGTGGGCATGTCGTTGGTGTTGCAAATTGGTGAACCTCAAGAGATGCGAAAGGCGCCTCCGAATTTTCCAACCTGTGGTAATTATCCACGTGATTAAAAGTTTTACTCAAATAAAAGATATTTGCAAATATTTATAAAGATTATTTCTCACCCTTTCAAAATATTCAGTCATCATTAGCGGGTACAACCAAAGTGTTAGGTTTTGGTCTCTCTGTGAAGATGTATTCCAAATTCAACTCCTTATTAAAGTCGCACCAGTCAATAAGGCCGCCTGGTTTTGGTTCACGTTCAGCAGCCCACCAAAGTTCGCTCTATTTTAAACAAGAAGATAATGCGTTATTAAAAGAATAGAGAAAATAAAGTATTATACCTTAATATTAATAGGGATTGTATCAGTCAATGGGCATTTGTTTCTATCCAAGAAGTCAAATAGTCGATTGTAGCAAACGTTTCCATTTTCATCCTTGTCGATGCTAAAACAAAATATCATTCTATTAGTCAAAGAATGAAATTTGAAATTTTCGACAACTTACACGTCCAAAATCTTTTCCAAAAGTTGTATATCTACTGGAAATCTGCATCCACGAAGTAAAGTGTACACCGTATTGCGTGGTAGCACCCCAATCTTATTTGGATCGCGCAACAAAAAGTACTCTCGCAATCTCGTCAGATCATCCCACAATTCTCGTTTCAATGTTGTTAATGTCAGGGCTCGAATTGCATCCTTATTCAGGCGCTCTTTCTGGCAAGTTAGCGAAAATCTTCGTGCAATTGTAATCATCTCATGTTCGGTGAAATCCTTTCCCATAATAGGACACAACTTATTTCGCAATTGCTCATAAGTAATGGCCCTCGATTCGTTCGGAATCATATCGCCAACAAAATCCTTATAAATCGGTGTCAATTTCTCTCGTAGTTTCTGCATAATCAAGTTGATATCCGACTTGGGGTAGTGATTCGAATGCAATTCCATGTATCTGAGCGCATATTCATCGGCATCAACCAGCACAAAATAGAAACTATTAATTACAACCTGGGCGCCAATGTAAAGATGATGCGGCTTGTAGACTTTTGGCTTTTCGCTGGTGTAGACCTCCTGGCCGGGCAGGAAAACTTCAGCTCGCGTGAAGAATGTCATGCCGCTATTGCTACCTGCAGGAATCTCAATCACTGACATGGTATCATCAGCCTTGAAATAGCTGATAATGAAATTCCTCGTGCAATTGTGCGGATCGCGCGATATCATTTTGGCTTTGAAACGAAGTACTTGACTATCCATTCCTTTACGATCGTACTGGAGGAACTTCTTGAAGTCCTTCAATGGGGCCACCATCTCCACGGTGAGACAATTCTGTGCGGAGTCTTCGTACGAGCCGAAGCCGTTCCATGGAGGTAACTCACGTTCAGGTGCTTTGGGGCGTTCTTCGACGCGTTCAATTGGCTTCTGCAGAGGGACAAAACTCGTGATCCCATACTTGTCTCGATAATGCTCCTTGGTTTTCGTATCGGCATCAATGAGCACCACGTTTCTACCGAACACATTCAGAATTCCGCCGATAGATAAATCTTTATCCTTGTAGTATTCAACGTGTTCCTTGCCAGAATCCAAAGGATCTGTCACGTAACGACCATGACCCACAGGAGTACCCAGAACATTGAGGACAGTTATCGGTTGATCGAGTCCTGGCTGAGGCAAACCATTATAGTTTTTTGGTAATTTACATCTCTTCATTAGTAAAGAACCAGAATCACGACCAGCGTTGGCTGCCATTATGTCTTTAATTTCTATAGTGTCGTCAGCCAGATAGTAGTAGATTTCAAGATCATGAAATTCGCCAAATTCACGATCCCTGTCATCCCAGTAGCCGTAAAATCGAAGTAATTTGCGGTCGTTTTTGAGAAACTGACCAAACGTATCAGCACCTTTTTTCGGCTTCTTCGGCATCGTAGATGACGTAGTTTTTTGGCGATGTTCAAGAAACGGATCCGCTGGAGTGTTTATCGGATCAGGCACGGAAATTCCTTGGCGATTTAGGAAATTACGCGTGAATTTGTCGCAATTCGTCAGCTTAATATATTTGCCGAAAATTTCAATTTCACGTCCAATGTTAAAATCCAAGATATCGTAAAAGTTGTCGTCCATGGGCGGTGGTAATCGGACTCTTTGACGCGCCAATAATGTCCCTGTTAAATATGAATAATTAATATAAAGTGCAAAGCGGAGAAATTTAATCAGGCAAACCTTGTAAAAACCCGCTATTATTCTGCGGCTTCTCAATAATTTGCAACGTTCCATCCTCTAAGTAGAAAAAGACCTTCACGTTGCGCACGGCATACGGGGAATGTAACACTTCTTCAAGACTTTGTTGAAAGAATCCTTCAAATGTTAAAATCTGAAAATTGAACAAGTTCAATTTGCATAAAGTTGGTCGAAAAGTTTGTGGCAATTTTACTTGTTTGTCGAACGCAATCCATGATGGTAACTCGATCACCTCTCCACGTGCGTAAACTGATGGATACCGATCGGATAATGGTCCCAGCATGTTTGGTCGCACCTTCTCGATGAGACAAGGCACCCCCGCATTTATTCCGAATTTGGGATCAATGTGGAAATTCGTCCGGCCAATCTAAAACAAACCAATATAAGAACGCGCACAGGGAGACTTGTTACAATTACGTTTGGGTTGAATGTAAGCCCTGGAAGAAAGGGCAGATTCGGATTCCTCGCCATAATATGCAGAAACTATTTAGAAATCGTGTAAAGCAAAAGCAAAAACTTATCAATATCAACCCTGAACTATAAACTGCGAAACAAATAAATGTACGTGACACATTAAAGCGGTGTCAAGAAATCAATAAAAACTTATGTGGAATAAACTCATCGTTGTCCGAGCAACATGTTGTTTGTCATGGAGACCAAACGAAAGAATGTTTTGTTATACAGTTTTTTGGGGGAGAGCTTAATTTAATGCCCATATAAGTATGATCGTCGGCATGCTTGGATCTGACGAAGCGGCGTGAGGAGCGCATTTTCAAAAAATTCCCACAACCCTGATTCCCACACGTCGTTCGCTGAGATTTCGAGAGAGACAATCAAGTGGAATGGTCTGGTTGGATGTAATGCAAGCCAAAGGAGCTCATCATCAGACGGAAATCGGAGTGTTTCTGGGTAGATGCATACGTCCGATAAGTGAAAACAATACGATATAATACGAAATATGAGACGAAGTGTTAATTAATTAGCAACAAAGCGAGCATACTAATTATGTTGCTGGAAAGGTTCTATGACTATGGTCAAATTTACGATTTACGATTTATGATAATTTGGATACTCATTCGGAAAACATGTCGGAGTTATCACAAAATATTGATATCGCAAATGTTGTTTATCGAATGAGGCAAACAGACGAAATGGTTGTAGTTTTGTACCTGTGTGTCTCTGTCGAGCGCGGATTGGAATAGAATAGAGGCGCGTTAGAGATGATGGTACCCATGAGAAAATTTCCCACGGTCGCCACGCGATATGCAGACACAACCGCATTCAAGAATTGAGTCGATGGATATGTGGTCTTACTTGATACTCGAAGCGGTCTCTGTCGCACCACTCGATTCAGAAGCGAGAACTTTTCGGCGCCAATAAGAATACAATCGAGACAAATGTGAGAATATTTTTGCAGGTTTTTTTTATTCGCAATTACTTCCGTAATTATGATTCTCTAATTGCGGACGGTTCAGAGTTATATAACATGTGACTCACTCAATTTGAAGCTTGAAAACAATTGTTCTACTAATTAGTCGCGCATCTCGAATATGCAGATCGCAAAGTTTGCAAACAGCGGACGACAAAACAGAATCGACACATAATCAGCAATAATATTTTGATTGGAATTGGAAATCACGCAGATGATGCCGTGAGAAATGGTGAGAATCAGACAAGTGCATCGCGCGAGCCATCGCGAGTTTTACGCGGTTCCCATGCTTCACATCCACGCGCTGAATAAAACACCAAAGTAACCCATCCATCCAGTCGGCACGATGATGATGATCATCATCATCATTCATCAGCATCGTGTTGATACTTCATTTCATTTTTTTCGGGGAATATTTAAGTATCCAAATCGGAATCGCGCCGAAACGGAATTTAAGTGCTCAATCATCATCCAAATCCCAATTTTCATGCCAAACACGAAGATAAAGCGGGTACAATTCGGCTTAACGTGCAATTATAAAAAATTACGTTTGATGATCGACTGCGAATTATTCGAATTCACGAAATGAAATTCACGGAACGGAATTGAAGCGGCTTGATGCGCGGTCTCCCAGCAATTGCGCGAGTCCCGCGCGCGCTCTCGCGCACATTGATGAGGGCCTCCACGTTCTGTGGGAATGTGTGCGTGGATCAAATGATTTTTAAAGGCCACCCACTCTTTCCCACACCGATGGTGAGAGACCGAGACCGCCAGACGGCGGCGACAGGGCTCTGGCAAGACGAACGCGAGCGAACGCGGTTGCGATCCCGTCCCAACGTGAAGGCTGATTTTCCCACGCCCCAGAGTGGATAACCCCACAAACATCCTCTGCGCGCTTCCACGCTGCTTTGCTTGCTCCAGCTCTCTGGCTCGGTATCAAGCATACATGGCAGACTTTTCTGCGTGCTCGTTTGTGCATGACACCATTACAACAATTGCTCACTAATTATATCAAATTGCATTGAGCCTCAAACAATAATTAACCCCCCGGTAATTGATATACAATTAAAATGTTGCTAAATGATGCAAAAATTGCTATGAAATTGGAGTCTGCCTTATCAAATTGAAACCTACAGTGACATCTAGGAATAGCTAACCGAGGAATAACTAACTTGGAACATTTGTTCATAACAATGACCTTCGAAGTTGCGCAAAGTTTATAAAAATGATAATAACCTTTCAATATAAACAAATCTCCTATCGCTTCCTCTTCTAAAATTTCAATAATTGAAATGTCTTTGTTACGATCCCATTGCCGATGTGAAAGTACTCGTGTGTAGTAATTGAAACATGGGAAAATCGGGCTGCAAACAGGTGTTTTGGGATACACCGAGTGAAGCAGTAACCATGCGAAAAGAAAATTGGAGAGGCCCCTCCATAGTAAATATATATACCTGAATTTCCACTAGGTCCAAAGCGAATGATACACGAGCCTTTTCAAATTTCCTCCTCCAGCTCCGTCATATGTTCGATTTGCTTCGTTCCGTTTATCATTTTCCTTTTCCCATTGCCTGCATCGTTGGTCTCAGTTGCTCTGCTTCGGACTGGTATCTAAAAGAGGGGACACAGTTATTCTCACGTACATATTTCAGTAGCATGAAGCGGCCGCTCTACCATTGCAACTTGAGCATGTGTAGCTGAGAACGAACTACCGTACTCGCGTAGCTGGAGTAGCAAGCAAAAGCCATTCGCACGATTCAGAGCGCCACAACCGACAAGCATTGCCTCGAATCGGTCGAAACGCTTGAATCAGTCAGTCAGACGGACGCCGAGCAGAACAAGCAGACAAACACACTCGACGGGAGCGTAGCGTCTCCATTCCTCAATCAGGCGACATTAAATCAACAACGCGTCGCCGTAATTATTTGCGAGAATATTTGAAAAAGCAAACAACTTACTCGGCGTGCAATTGTTTTGTGTACATTCTGGGATGCGTTGGTGCTCCTAGCAGTTGCGAGTGCCTTCGTAGCCAATCGCATTCGCCGGCTGGTTGATTGGTTGGCGTCGTGTTGCGAGTGTGCGACTGTGTGAAAGTACACGTGCCATGTGAAAAGATGCACCTGGTGCTGTCGCTTCTGCTCCACCGCCTTCTCCACGCCGCTGCGGCCAGCAGATTATAACCGCTCGCCGAACGCCGCCGCCGTCGTCGTATCGAACAAACGCCCGGCCATGCATTCGTCGGCGTCGCCTACAACATGAAGAAGAGCATCAGTTGGTGACTCCCAGCAAGTGAACTCGGAGCCGATGTACCTTGCGTCGCCAATAGCAACATATAAACAATCCCACTGACAATGCCACATCAGTACGGCCTGCCGGGCATCGCACACGCTCAATCGCCGCCGACGCCGCCGCCACAGCATGCCGCCATGTATCCGCGCTTCTCCGGCGCCGTCGTCCCCGGAGGGTTCCGTGGCGAAGACCGCCGGCTGACCCGGGAGGCGATGGAACGCTACCTCCGCGAACGCTCCGACATGGTCATCGTCATCCTGCACGCCAAGGTCGCGCAGAAGTCGTACGGCAACGAGAAGCGCTTCTTCTGCCCGCCGCCGTGTATCTACCTCTTCGGGGATGGCTGGCGACTGCGGCAGGACCAGATGCTGCGCGAGGGTGAGTCCGAGCAGGCCTCGCAGCTATGCGCCTTCATCGGAATTGGGAATTCCGACCAGGATATGCAGCAATTGGACTTGAACAACGGCAAGCAGTATTGCGCTGCGAAGACGCTGTACATCTCCGATTCCGACAAGCGGAAGCACTTCATGCTCTCGGTGAAGATGTTCTACGGATCCGGGCAAGACATCGGCGTATTTCACAGCAAACGCATCAAAGTGATATCGAAACCTTCCAAGAAGAAGCAAAGTCTGAAGAACGCCGACCTGTGCATCGCAAGCGGCACCAAGGTGGCTTTATTCAATCGCCTGCGCTCGCAGACGGTGAGCACCAGGTATCTGCACGTGGAGAATGGGAACTTTCATGCCAGTTCTACGCAATGGGGCGCTTTCACAATCCATCTACTCGACGACAACGAATCTGAAAGCGAAGAATTCCAAGTTAGAGATGGGTACATACATTATGGGTCAACGGTGAAGTTGGTCTGTTCTGTGACTGGAATGGCCCTACCAAGACTCATCATTCGAAAGGTAAGCTCCATAAATTGTCGGGACTTCAAAGAAAAAAATTTCATACCTGGGTAACATGGTAGTAACAAATTACTTTGTAGGTGGACAAGCAGCAGGCGCTCCTGGAAGCCGACGATCCCGTCTCCCAACTGCACAAATGTGCGTTTTATATGAAGGACACGGACCGAATGTACTTGTGCCTGTCCCAGGAACGAATCATTCAATTCCAAGCAACGCCGTGTCCGAAGGAGCCGAACAAGGAGATGATAAACGATGGCGCGTGCTGGACTATCATATCTACGGATAAAGCAGAATATCAGTATTTTGAAGGCATGGGCCCAGTTCGCTCACCAGTCACACCCGTCCCGCTGGTGCATAGCCTCCATCTGAACGGTGGTGGAGACGTCGCCATGCTCGAACTCACCGGCGATAACTTTTCGCCGAACCTCCAGGTGTGGTTCGGCGACGTGGAGGCCGAAACGATGTATCGCTGTCAGGAGAGCATGCTCTGCGTGGTGCCGGACATCTCGCAGTTTCGTGGCGAGTGGCTGTGGGTGCGCCAGCCGACCCAGGTGCCCGTTTCGTTGGTGCGTAACGACGGCATCATCTACGCGACGGGCCTGACCTTCACGTATACCCCGGAACCGGGGCCGAGGCCACATTGTCCACCTGCAGACGACATCATGCGATCTGGCCAGCGGGCCAACGCTCAAGCTGCTGCAATGAGCAACGAGCAATGGAACACTGGGATGCATTGAAACGTAAACGCATTTAGCAATTGTGATTGGACATTGACTTGATTTTTGTGGTATTACAAGCGCATTTGCAATTCTTGTTTTAACTATTTATATGAAACAAATGGGAGTTGAAGTGATGTTCAAAAGAGATGTGAACCTTTAGACTCTCCTAAAAGACGAGGAGTATTTTTTTATTTTGTATGACATAGGCCAAAGTTGTATTATTAATTTTAATGAAACTATTTAAGTCACACAACTAGTTATCCTGTAGGAACATACATACATAAATTGTCAGGCTCAATCTACGACAGATTCTCTCTAGAAGCACCTTTGAACAAGGTGTGAACATTCTCTTGAAGGCCAACGAACAACACAAATATATTTTAATTTAATGTATAGAAACAAACAAGTCAAAGAAGATGCAATTTAATATTTGTATATAGTGTACACTCGAGAGAAACTAAACGAAAGATTAGATATAATTAATGAAATCATTTATGAACCTCTATCAAAACAGCAAAACAAAAAAGGACGAATTATACGAATAAAAACATATCTCAACGAGCAGATTTTTGACTTAATTTTACCCCATTGTTTGACGCAAGTCAGCAATTTTTTGCGAAGAAAACAACAAAGAAGTTGTATAAAATCGTTGTTTCGCCTGCGTGTTGACTCCTCGCTGTTAGAGACGTATTGTGAGAAAATATGTAATGATCTCATTGCGGATTATTATTAAAGGCCCTGGGAACGGGGGCCTCGTTGATTAACATGCAAGTAAAACAAACGCACACAGCGAGAAGTTAATCTCTCGTTGACTGGCAAACAGCGAAATAACTGCAACGTCGGCGGGAGTACAATAACACAAGAAGAAGTTGTAGTAGCAGCGCTGGGGATCTAATTATTTTTAAGAATCAGATACAGCAAACAACCACATTTGCGCTGTACGCATTCATTGTCTGTCGCAACGAGAAGTCAGATACGAAACTCGAGGGAAAATGTTGAAAAATTACCACAGTGTTCTATTGTCTTTGGTTGTTACTGCGCTGCAGCTCATTCTTGTGCGTATTTTGTACTCGTTCAAAATTATTTGAAAGTTCCCACAATATGATGGATTTTGCTTTAATGGCAGGCAACCGAAATTAACTTAAAAGAAATGCACCAAGAAAAATTTGTATAATAGATGGTAACAATAAGATGATATCAGAACAATTTCGACCTAATATTAAGAAAAATAAACTAACTGACGACCAAAGACAAAAACGATAATTGCAATTAATTTCAATCACTAATTATTACTGTATCAACAGTTTAAATATGACGAAGATAACTATGAAAGTGATGTCTATTTGGTATTAGTAAATATCCAATGTTGTTCATTGCACATATTAACTTTTGTTGGTGCGCATAAAAATTGTTTCGCATTTTGCATTCCCCGTAATGGTCAACGATTTCATTTCGTTACATTCCGCCTTTTTTTATGCCGTGGGAACCACTTATGAACGAAACGCGCATGTGAACTAAATTTTATATGAAGAGGAAAGAAAAAAAGAAGAACACAGCCACTCATTGAAATAGCATAAAGATATCTTGTAAACAACTTCCTCTCGGATTTCCATCTTATTCTAATCTGTGCGCAGCTTTTAATTGCACACATTTCAACGAGTTCCCTATTGTTTCTGCCTGTGTGGGATAATTTTTGTGGGAATCCATGTACGAGACGACATCATTCAACACCAGCCACAATTTTTATATACATACAAGTACAACAGAAGTTCTGCGCTTCCATTGGAATAATGATTAAAAATTTATAAATATAGTAGCTTTACGTAAAACTAGATAATTCCTATCCGCATCCATACTGTGTTGCAAGAAGATAATTAAATAAATAATGTACCTGCTGCATTTAAGAAGAGGACACATCTTTACATTGCAATTAATTAATTAATCCTTGAATAAATAATTTAACAATTAGTTGGCTTGAAAACAGCAGTTAGATATGCTTTATGGAATTAATAGTTAACTATTATTCGATAAGATTCTATATACTTTTAAACAAAATATTTATATTTGTATTATTAACTTATTAAATGGAGGGATGTACTTTTTTCAATGACTTTTGCTTGCTTGTCCCTTCCCAGGGGTTTTTATCTTAATAAATTAATTACGTTCAGTTTATATTATTTAGAGAATTTAGATCTGAGCATTCAAAAACGTTATTTCCTGAGTTGCAGATGCTAACTAATTAAACCCCCTGAAGAGTAAGCAAATGAGCAAACCAACTTTTGGCTATCAACTAAAACTATAAATAATATTGCAATTTTTTTGTTCTCTCAAATCTCTATCTTGCCAACTACTTAATTCGAATACTTCTCTGTTTATTCATATTAGTTAGCATAAGTGATATGTACGATGTAAGCAGATCATCCATTTTGTATCCTAGGGACGTCTCGCAAAGTAATTTCGAGCCACGAACTAAATTACCAATCGTCATATGGAAGTACGTGTTACCAGACGACCAATTGGATATTCGTGTGAACGGATGCGTTACCAAAATTTCCTGAACAATAAATTGAAAAAAATTGATTGCAATTTCAATTAGCAGTCTATAAAATTTCCAGCTATCACCGCACCAATTGTTATAAGCTTTCCACAGCAGAAAATGAGATTATTTTGCAAGCAGCCTAGAGTTTGTGTTAGAATAAATTATTAGTTATCAATACTGGTTTGCGCATGATAAATACGAATAAACCACCACACAAGCATCCACCAAACAAAAAAATAAGATGAGATAGAGTTAGAGATAGAGATAATAGCAGGAAGTTCAGAGCGGAAGATTGCAACAATGGAACAACATATGTACGACGAGAATTGTTGCAGAGTTAGTTCAAAAACTACTGTTTCTAATGTACCAACCGTATAGTAGCTATTGCTAGAAAATATAACGAGTAAATGATAAATGAAATGATGAGAAAAAGCGACGTAACCGAGTATTGTCTTTCATGAAACCAACACCAACTATGTGGATATTCCCAACAACAAGCATATTGCGTGCAGAAATGTACCCGCTATCCATCAGCCAAGCAATAATTAAATAATTATAGCTATTATAATAGGAAAAATAATGAATTATTATAATTTACCTTCGAGTGTGGGTGTATCAAACTCACTCCATGTTTATTGATCGCGATCAGCAGCATTTCCGGATAGTTGGGGTCCGTCGTCTGCTTCACTTCGAAGAAGGCTGATCCGAATGTGGGCCATCGATAAACGATCTTCAAGAAGGTGATCTTCGCATCCTCCGGTGACATACCAGCATCCTGATTGTACGAGGCGACGATCAATCGCTTCCAGTCATTGGCACTTTGTATTTTAATGAGGTCGGACGGTATAAGTTCACGCAACATTTGCCTGAAAATATATCAACGATTAGTTCTCGACCAGCCAAATTTTTTCTCATGCAAGTAGTATGGATAACTTACGGAATTGCTTGAAGTTCCTGTTTGCTTTCGCCAAAGCGCACTCGATATACAAGTGCTGCCAATTTGGACGCCTCCTCCTTAGAGCATTTATGATAACCACGTATTAGCTTGGGCAGCTCCTGATGGAAGTGGAAAATGAGGTCGGCATTTCTGTCCTTGCCGGGTACAGTGTTCGTCCACAATTTCTTCATGAAGAAAACTTGATAGGAAAACTGGGGGGTCACACCATCGCGACTAGGACGCGCTTTTCTTATCCAATCCGTAAGATGACGGACAAAGTCGAAGAAAAAGTCGCCTTCTGGTACACTAATTACCTAGTTATTTAAAACATTGATATTAGTAAATGTCAAATGTACCATCGTTATAAAATTGCAAGATTACCTTATCAGCTATTTTAACAAATAAACTAAATCCCTCGCAGCTACGAAGGCTCAACCGTTGACTGATATTCAAGCAGAAGTCTTTAGCGCGCGTGCTGGAATCAACTTCGAATGCTTCGTCGGTGTCATCCGGGAAGTACACCTTGTGGAAGATCTGCGTGGTTTTGTGCTGGATGGCTTCCACCTCGACCTGGTGCGGGGGATATTTGCGTTGTCCATTTCGCATCGTCTTCTGCAAACGCTGCAGGGAATCCTGCGAGATAGGATGTCGCCTACTCCGCAGGAATAGTGTCAACTCCTTGAGCAAACTTTGCGAGCACGTGAACAAGCCAGTGGCCAGCCACATAAGCTCCCAACCACGTTCTTCGCTCAATCGATTGCGGTTGTCTGTAAGCTGCTTCATGACCTGGCAGTAGATTTCATCTCGTAGAATTTCGTGTTTTAGAGGTCCATCAAAGATATGGTCAGTATATTCATTACCGAGACGAGGCCGCTTCGAGGGTAGGTCACCCATGTACTTCAAGATCGCACTGAAGGCAAAACAAGCTTCTTCAGCGAGCTCCTCCTTGGCGAGAAGCTTCTTCAGCAGCGGTTGCTTGATGGGGTCACGGCTATGTCGCCAAAGATCATCAACGGAGCGTCGAGCCGAAGTTAATGTCAACGCTTTCGACATTGTGCGTTTGATTGGGGCACGGAAGTGATCAATTGAGTATTCAGCGAGGGTGTGTGGACGATCACGGGCATCAGTTCCATTCGTGTATTGCTGGGATAATCGTCTGCCATGTTCAGCACCTGTGAAATACCTCCAGTTAGGGAAACTTATTTTTTCAAATTTAAAAAACTAAACTGGTTTTGTTGAGGAACACTTTAAATGATGACGAATTAAATGATGATGACGTGAAGTGGAAGCGTTTGAAGGAGTTCATAACGAATTTGGATCGATTTCAAACCGACAACGACAATTTACAATTGAAAACTAAGCGTTTACCGAGAGATTACTTGACTTAAAGTTACATAAAGCAACGCTGCGCCTTTGGAGACTTTCTTTGGCATTTACAGATTGCTCTCCTCATTGAATTGCAATGCGTTGCATTCCCAATCGTTCATTCGTTCGTTCATCGGCTTGCCAAACATCTCAATAGCTTCAAGGACGGCTCGGTGTTCTTTAATCACGACGTTTTGTATTCAAACGCTTGCACATGCACGCTACATGAGACCAATATTCTTGTGCACGAGTCATGGCACGATTTTCAACTCAAATACTTTCTAATCTGATTCGAACTATGCAACACATATTACCTCCTTCTTATGCCTACACAAATAATTTAGCAACTCACCTTCGACCGAGAACAACTGCAAAATATCCGCTGGTGGCTTTGACATGCAGGGCAAGACGTAAACTGTTTCAGCTGGAAAGTCGCCCTTTTCTTGAGTCCGCTCACATCTTCCTACGCACCATCCGCTATTCAGGACGGTTTCCCCGGTACTATCCTCCTCCAGAATTATTAAATCGCCTTTGAGGAACGTCAAGAAGCTCGAACCTTCACCAGGTGCTTTATAATCCTAGGAGTATGACAAAAACATTTAGCATAATGTATGAAATAATTCGTATGTGCATACCTGTAAAGCTATCACAAATTTGGATCGCTTCTTCAGTCCTTCCAAAAAATATACTACCAAATCCCGAATATCTTCCGCATTGGGACTCTGGAACGTGAATTCTTCACCTCGTACTGTGCTCAAACTGAATGTCTGTGTAAAAACTTTATTTGTTTTCTGGCTTGAGACGGTTGTAATCTCAGGGAAGGACAATTCCAACAAGACTTGCTCCTGGTCGTCAACAACATAAACGCCGGTCCAATTGACGGCAATAATGACATCATTCTTTGGTAAATTCGGTCCCGAATTGCGGTACGCTTCGTAGAATCGTGAGAAGAGTAAAGGCCATTTGAACTTTGCATACGAGACAACATCTTCTTTGACGCGCAATGTTAGCACTTTCTCTTTGAGGTAATAACTCTTCTTATAAGCTTGCACCACGAGAGCACCCCATCTGTCTACGGCCTTTTCCACTCCTGTAAGACAGTAATCTGGGATGTAATTCGGTAGCAATGTTAACAGACGTTCACTGTTCATATCCGTGTTGTATTCAATATAATATTGTTGAGCTGCTATCATTGCTAGATCTTCTTCCTTGTCACAACGATATTCTCCGAATTTAACGCCTCGTACAACCTGCTGATAGATGAGATTGGTGGCCACTTGGTCTTCTGTGGGTTCATGCCATGGGGCAAATATTTCCTTCCGGAAGAACAACCTCCAAGGGGCATTGCGCTCCTGAGCACCTTGTTCTTTTGCGTATTGTTCACACTGCGATATGGCATCCATAACATGATCTCCGCCACTGCCCAAACTTGAAACTTTATCAAACAAGGCAATATACAAACTGAAGCCAAACTGGTCCTTCAGTCCGATTTTATCTGACAATTGATTGCATAATTCGCGAGCTGTCGTTGCAGAATCGGCAAGCAATGTCTTGGTGTTGCCATCCATGAAAGTAATCGGCAACATTATCGGCTTCTTCGACTTGGTGGCTTGCAATTCCAGCCAACTAGGTGGCTGATTTCGTGTGCCATTGTTAAACGTTCGCTTCAAACGATCTTCGCAATATGGCGCATATCCTGGAGGTCCTTCGCGTATAAAAGCACGCAAATAACTAACAAATTTTTCGGATGGGGCGAAACATCCCACGCATAACGATAAAAGAATCCATCCCCTGGCATGAGACGACTTGGACGGGTTATTCGTTAGCTGCTTACATATTTGGCAGTAAATTTCGTCGCGTAGTTCTGCGCGCAAAATTCCATGACCTATGATGAAATGCAATTTCTCCAAGTTGCTCGTTGGCCTGGATTCCAACCAGCTCTGATAACTATCAGCTGTGTACTCCTCGTCTTGCAACTTTCTTCGTACATCTTCTCCGAGCTTGTTCTTGCGTTTCAATGTCAAAGAAACGAGTTTGTTACGTATGGAGCGCGGCTTTTGTTTCATAAACGAGTCGGGGTCCATGCCCATAAGTTGCGCCTCTTGAAATTCCTTACTGCGAATAAAATTGCGGCCAAGGGTGGCGGTAACTTTCGACATAACGGACGTGTTATCCCTATCCATCGAATGATAACGTGGTTCTGGCAAATCCCCAGTGAAACGTAGAATAGTGATCCACAAAGCTTGGGCAGCTAACTGGTCACCTTGGGTGTGCAGAGGAAGTAGAGGATGTTTCAAAGGCTTCCGGGAATACTGATGACCAATATTCCCCTGGAAGTAGGTGGCTGCAAACTTCTGGAATTTAAATTCCGTCAAGTCTTCTTCGTCCTCTGACTGGGTAACCATGGGACTTATTAGCTCTGTATCAACAGTCTGAGTGGGTAAATCATTGAATACCGAAGTTTCGCGACCTGGTGTAGGTGCCTCACTGGAACTATCTGGAAGGAAGTCAAACATCGCTTCCACTAGTTTCGAATCGTCAACGGGTTCGTCGGCTTTACGTGCAGCATCATTTATGAGATTCTTTTTGAGTTCAACTCTTCGACGCTCTTCCATTTCGAGCTCCATTTCTTTGCGTTCCAATTCGAACATGCGCTCTCGATAGTTCTGCTCCGCAATTTCTTTTGCGCGTTTATTACCCGCATCCTTCAACTCTCGTTCCTCCTTCTTTTTGAGTCGCAGAGCTTCAACATGATTGCGGCGTTCGAATTTTATTTTCTTAAATTTGCGCTGGGCAATCATTCGACGCACGTTGGACTGGATCTTGATGATTGCCCACATTTTATGCCCGTATTCTCGGCGCACAAGATATCCACGAGCGTGTGCCTGCAGCCCCACAATGTGGCCTCGCAAATGCCGGAAGCGATGTGAAAGAACTCGCGCTCTTATCAAGGCTTGCAGTCGCATATAGCCCACCCGCATTTTTCGATAGCGTTGTCGTTGGATGTAACCCTTCCAGTATTTCTGGATGATCATTGCTGCAGCTTTCAAACGCAAGAATCGTCTGCGATACACCCATCCACGTATCGACCTTTGCAAAATTAGAATCTTCTTAGTCAGTACACGGTCGCGTTCTTGTTCCAAAAACAAGTCGTGCGCATCTTTCAAAAATACCTTTGTGTGACCTAGTTGATAATCAGAACGGCCTAGAACCGCGCTGCAAATCTTTGAAGTTGCTGCTCTACAATCGGTACGATGTGAGGGCGGAATGCCACTGATAAGGAAGCGGTAACGTTCAACAAATTCGGGAAAAGTATGACGTATTGGATAACCCGCACGTCGTATTCGTATAGTTTCCATCATGCCAGAATATCTAAGCTGACGACAGCACAAAGTACGGTCAAACATCATGGGCTTCTTGAACTCGTTCGGCTTGATGCATCGAATGAAAAACGGCTGGCAATTGGACAACGTCTTCATCAGCGAATCCAAGCTTTTCTTGAACTGTGTGGATAGCGTGGGAGCACGCTTCCTTGTCTCTGCACCCATGCCGATATCATTGGCAAAAAGTGCTTGCAGAAATTTGTTGTTGCTAATTGTAACGAGCTGCAACAGATCAGCAGAGAACGTGTCGCGATTCTTCTCCAAAAATCCCCGGGTGTCGTAGAAGACAACACCAGCGAAATGATTCAAGCCAAAACTAGTATTGATATCTGACTTTGGTTTCAGATAATTCCGATGTGTAGAATGCGTCTTGTGCAACTTCGCGAGCATCGTTTGGTCTGTGCCTTTCGGGAACTTACTCTCTTCGTCAATAAGCGCCATTATATTCAGCTGCTTAATGGCAATCAGATCCAGAGCATCCTGGTTATCCACAAATTCAATGTGTTGCCAATTGATCGCCTCCAGGTTGTACTCTTCCTGCTCCAGTTTGAAGATGTGCCGTACGAAAAATTGTTGAAGATTTTCATTTGCAAAGTTTATGCAAAATTGTTCAAAGCTATTGTGATTAAAGTTTTCAAAGCCGAAAATGTCCAAGACGCCAATGGAACTTCTCTGACGATCTTTGGGACGATAAATTGCGTTGTTAATTTTCTTGACGATCATGACAAAAAGCCGGCCATAAATCCCCTTGACAAATGCATCTCGAACGTCAACGCTTTGCTCCCTCGAGAGCGTGGAAATTACAGTTTCTCCATGTGCAAAAAGTGTCTTACGTGTCAGGGCGTCTATCAATGGTTGTGGAGGAACTCCAAGAAGCTGGGCAACTCGATGTACGTTTGTTGGGTCGGGAATTTCAGTAGCGTCCAAGTTATCTACCACCGTTGCCTTGTACTTGATGTTTCCGGTATGAAGCAGAGCCGCAAGCAACTTCAATATCTCCCAAATTTCCTGATCTGCAAACAGTAATACCTTCATTGCGCTACGAATGTCCGCAAATTCAGCTGCATCGTCACGTCCCTCGCAGGTGATGCTGCCGCCTCCCGTAAGATACCTATACTGCGAGGCATCCCCCAGCTCTAACTTCCGTTTGTCCTCCTTACTTAAACCGGCCAGGAGACAGTAGAAGATGTGGTAGTTCCGTTCGTCAGGGTTCTGGGATACGATGCGCGATTTCTCAAGAAGATATTGCTCGATTTTGGCACCTTCAATCACACCGGCGCTATTGAAATGTATATCAATGTACTTTCCAAATCTGAAAATACACGTGTAAGGCGATTTGGAAGGAATTGAAAGTAAGAATAAGTTTACCTTGAACTATTATCGTTACGAACCGTTTTGGCATTACCAAACGCCTCCAGAATGGGATTCGCTTCTAGTATCTGCTGCTCAATCCACGAATGTTTCCCGCTGATGGCGGCCAAATACTGCAGGATCAGCTTGGTGCTCTCAGTTTTTCCGGCACCTGATTCTCCCGATATCACAATGCATTGGTCCTGGCCGTAACGTCGCATGCTCGCGTAGGAATTATCACCGATGGCGAAGATGTGCGGCGGCAGCTCGCCGATTTTTCGTTCTTTGTAGAGCTTGATCTGCTCGGCAGTGTAGATGGGCAGGATTTGATATGGATTTACGGCAACTAATATACTTCCGGTGTAGGTCTGCAAGCACAATGCGAAAGAATTCGTGCAATTCAACGAAACACCTAGACCTGGAGATGCGTACATAAATTAAGTTTTCATTGTATCTTATCAGAAGGTTGCGCAGAATGCCAGCTTCGTGCAGATCACCCAAGCCGATCATGTCTTCGACGCCGTGTATGGACGTCGTGTGCATCGCCTTGATGCGCCTGTCCGGCGACAGCCAGTGCTCCTCGCCGTCGTCGTCGCGCACCGCGATGCGACGTCCCTCGGCGGAGACGACGCGAGCCCCGATGGCCACATCGAATTCGCTGCCAGACACCGGCTCGATCCATATGTAGTCGCCCTGGAAAAGCAATGCTGACATAATTTTTGTCCGTGAACGCTAATAAAATCATTATATACGAGCGTGGACCAAATGCGCGCATAATTTGTACAAATCCAATTAGTGCGCACAACTTTCGTACGCGCGTTCGTACGGGCAGAGTGAGAAGCATGAACAGTTATTCAGGAGCCGTCATATATTGACACCATCTGTTATGCTCCATGCTTCTCGCTTCCAATTTACAGGTTTTCATACGTGTAAATATACTCAAAGTTAAATATGCTCATATGAGGCTAGCCGAGTTTGAAATATTGAAGAAATATCGTCTTATTTGTCATCTGTTATCATGGGACTCTAATATGAAAATTTGTAGTGCTTATTTTGCAGGCTATTTTTTGGTCGTTCAACAATTTGAAGGCATATTTTATTCTTTGTTCTAATAGACTCGGGTGCGGTAATAATTACGAATTGTTCTGTCGGTAATGGCACGCGCCTTTTGCATATAAAAAAGAGCTCCAAGCACGACTCGATATCGAATCGCGATTACAGAGTGAAGCGAGTTCGAGCAACCTGTTGTTTCGTATTATCATACAAGGCATACGAGTGGGTATACCAACGATGGGTACGTACGCGTACGACAGGTAGGAGTGTTGTTACGGCGGAGACCTAGTAAACCGTGAAGAGAGCTTCCGGAGATTGCCCTCAAAAAGACCGGAACTTGACAAGCTCGGAACTATTTGTACAATCTCATCGTCGTGATCATTCACAACATTCTACAGCCTAAATATTGCGAGCACATGTTAGATATGATTGGCGAATTTTCACTATTCAAAAACATCTATGAAAATGTTAGTCATGATTAACGAGAACTCTAAAAATAAAGCTGAGTGTATAATAATGTTGAGTAAATAATTACTACACTTTTATCGCATTGTTGCTTGTTATCATGACAATTGATAACAGCTTTAGCCAAGCATTAAGTTTAACTTTTACCGCCTGGTTGGTTTAAGTACTATGAGGGTTTTTCCTAGCTGAACATTTGCATTATCTCGTCTTAGTGCTTATGGAAGAACGTTATGAATTCATCGTTTGAATAACAAGCGTTTTGCAAAAGTTGTTTATAATGCTACCATGAATGTAATGCAAGAATCATTCATTCTAATAGTTGAAGTGAATGCAATTAATCGACTATTTGTTTCCGTTCGCTTTGTTATCGACTGATTGTCTTGTCTTGAAAGATGCTATGAATTCTCTTCGTTTCTCTTCTTATTCTCTTTCCCCGAGTTTCTATTAGAACAAATTCCAAATATTTCTGCGCTTCAATGGAGAAGTAGCTAACGATTTACACCAGTCAGTGCACCAGTAAATCCTTTGTGTGAATTGGGTTACAAACGAGCTGATTTTCGGAAGCTTTCTCGTATATAAATTAAGTTGTCGGTTAGAAGAATAAGATAATTAACGCAACAGTCAATCGAAATGACTTACTCTTGTAACGATGACCATTTTGTTCAGCTATTTGGAGAATTCGGCCCGGTAGGCGACGATGGCTGGTTATCTGCTGCAATAGAACGAAAACAAATTAATTGCCATATCTTCAGCGCAAAAAGCAATATGCAAATTGGAATCATTAAATGCTGTGTGAGGCCGTAACAGATACCAGTATGTCAGGCATTCGTGAAATGCGGGTCTACTAATATATGGCATTGCATAAACAAATATTGTTGAAAACTAGGAAATTTCACAAGCGACTTGCAATTCGTACATCACATCCATCCGTCAAAAACACAATTTTACTTGGTAAGGCTACAATTTCGAAACAACTATTGAGTTAATAGTCCTTACAATCAGATAGTCAAATCGTTTTTCAATCAACTCAATTCAACTGAAACAAACTAAATGTGTATTGTTTTAATTTTATAAATTGTGCAATGAGTTCCGATTGACGTAAGACCATAAAATAACGTGATATGATGCGACATGATCCACGAATTGCACTTGCCGGTTTTCACCTCGAGCCAACTACATCAAGATAAAGGTCATTTCTATTTGCGACCTGTGCCCGCTTATAAAACTTGTCTATACAGCAAAAAATATGACATGTTAGAATTCTAGCGAAATGAGCATCCAATTGACTTGTCCTATTGGAATCTCAAGCCGAAACTAAGTTGCATTGCAGGAAAGCAAATAGAAAAGCAGAACCTTTTTCGCAGACATTGTTACGCAAAATGGCATAGCAATAAATTCAAGTACAAAAGTATTTTCGAGGCTAGAAAACTACAGTTACCTTTTCTCTTCAATAACGCTAATTTATGGGCGAAATCAGTTACACACGGCGTACTGCGCTGCGCAACGGACTTCATGGATGATTTGAATACGCTCTTCTGCAGGCATCACTTCTCCGATTCCGAGTGCTTAGAAAGGCTGGATGCACGGCGTCATTGCAGCGACGATACGACTCTTCGCAAATTCGATTCACTCCATATTAACACGCCACGTTCGGTTTTAAGCAGCTTGGCCGATCTGCAAATACATGAATGAATAAGTCTATGATACAGTTAAGCAGCGGCTAAAGAAGTTTGCTTGTTGCATGTTGCGTCCGCACAATCGATGGCAACAAATAATACAATGACAGATGTAATGCTAATTACGGTAATAATCGATTCGCGAATCTGAAAATTAACTGAACGGTACAAAGGTTCAATGCAATACAAACAATGCGATAAAGCACGATCTAGCAACAAGAATATTACAGCAAAAAAGGAGACATCTTTCCAAGTTTTACACGTGCAAAGATGGCGTTGATAATAAATTAGTACCTAATGGATGCCGCTTAAGATTTCTTCGATTCCTCCTAGGCCTACTTCTTCAGGTGCACGTGTTTACCCAACGATTCTCTTCTCTCCTCGCGGCTAACTGTAGTTTTACGTCGACAAAATGCTCATAACCACATAAATTATTTATGAGAGATTCTTCGGTGACACACAACTCATCACTTTTTCCGCGCACCTCGAACGAAACAATTATCCTCAATTGCGTTGCGCTAATTGATGTTGGTGCTACTTGTGCCTACTGCCTGCACTGTAATTATTATCGGTTCGTGTCTCCCTCAAAATTGTGTCTCCCGCAAGCATTTTCGATCTGAAATCAAGAAAAAACAATTGCAGACATGACGCGTAAACAACGTAGCGATGCTGTTTTGTTTTGATCACCTTCATGATTTTCTTCGCGTTATCAACAGCGAAACGCAACGATGCGTTCCCAAATAGATGAAATACTTATCAACCGCTGCATATTTCGTATGTTGGGACCTTGCAACACAACCGGCAATTGCAAAGAAGCCGCGTTCTTAATTATGCCCAGCCTACTGCTTCATACAAATTACAACGTTGTTTCTCTCTGTAACTATAACAAACGATAATGTTGAATTTGTTTACGCAGAAATTGCAAACGCATATCGCAGCGCTGATGAGATGGGCATTTTTTACGGGTGGCTAGTTAACAACAGTTAGACATTCAGCGCCTGCTGCAATAGTGGAACCGGAACGCCGTATCTGCCATATACAATATTTGTGTGCTACAACGCGTTGTGGAGGTCGCAATACGAGGTGACTTGACCGAAGAAGAAGAGGCCGGCTTGTACTGAAAATTCTTGCATTTACCTTTCGTTCTGTAGAATGATGGGCAGCGCGCAACCGTTGATTAAGCGCGTTTCTCTGACGTCCCTCAATCCGTGCAAATCCTCAAAGACATCCCAGTCATCGGCTTGTTGCTAGATAGCGTGCTCCAATTGGGATGGTATTACCAGCTAATTTCCACCGGCAGCATCGCGTACGTTGCGATTTAACGGCTTTCCTTGCAAGTTAACACATGCCTGGTGATGATGATGCCACATGCAGACACAGCAAATTAGCACAACTCTGGCAAACACAGAATAATCCGGCGTACACTTGATGAACGCGAACGCGAACGCACAACGACGGCAGCCACCAGGTGAACCTACAACGAGCTCGAATAACGACGACGGTCATTCACGTTCTACCTGTTCTACCTGCTGATATCTGCTGCAAACGGTTCAACTCGTTCAACTGTTAAACGCATCCACTGCCACCAAGCGCACAAAGGTTGAATCATCAGGTTATGCTTGCCAACTCGGCCAACGACGCCAGCGCCATCACTCACTGGTGCAACAATATCCTAAAATCGTGGAGGGAGTAATGTGTGACATTACTCCCTCCACGCCTATAATGAATAATTAATAAATTATTACAATTTGCCATATTTATAAATTAACTTACATGGAAAAATGATTATTTTAAAAGTAATCTAAATTGAATTTCTGTCCAATTAGTTGTTTTTATGTCTACGTTCAATTATACGATTCACCCGGTATAATCTACATAACCTCACAAAATGTTGTGATAACTTGAGATCTAAAATTATAGAAAATTTTCAAAATTATTAAGTAATTATGACATTTATGGACTATGTATCAACTCTCAGTGATAATCCATACTTTGGAGCTGGTTTTGGCCTCTTTGGAGTAGGAGCCGGTGCGGCAATATTACGCAAAGGCCTTCAAGGAGGCCTAATATTCTTTCGAAGACATTATATGATAACATTGGAAGTGCCCTGCAGAGACAAATCTTACCAATGGCTCCTACAATGGATGACACTAAAAGGGGCACGAAGTACACAGCATTTGAGTGTGGAGACGAGCTTTGAACAAAAAGACACAGGACATGTAAAAACAAAATATGATTTTATTCCAAGTATTGGAACACATTTCTTCAGGCAAGTCTAAAGTGTCTGTTGCATTTACATCTCAACTGATTGAAATAATCCCTTTGAGGCAATATCCTTGAAGGTCTCATAAATATCATAATTTGCATAGAATTCTTCATAGATTCTCTTCTTTCGATAGCTCCATGCTTTCATGCAAATTCCAGCAAATGCAGATGCAGCTAAAGCCATAATTATATTACGTTTAGTTTGTGCCACCAGCATTCCTCTCATGTTCAATGGTCTTTCAAAACGTTGTTCAGCCATTTTCTGCACAAAATTATTGCTTGCTTTGCTTTATATGTAGAAATGAATTTGATTCAAGCACAAACTGCCTAGTTGTGTTTGACAAATCAAAGTTTTACTCCAATTACCATAGCTACAATATTTTCTTGTTTTTTAGGTACAAGTCTACTTGGATCCGCGTTGAACGCACCAGAGAACAGCAGACACTAGATTTACACATGGGCATTCCTTGGGAAACTGTTACATTGACTGCATTTGGAAAAGATAGGACAATATATTTTAATATATTAGAAGAAGGTATTTTTCACACTCTTGTGTTTCATACTATTTAGTCCTTTAATAATAGTTTTGAATTGACTATTGCCAACTGTTCAGCAGTCAAGTATTTAAGTTGATCTGTTGTGAGTTTGCTCACATGCTCATATGAAAGTTGAGCTAATAATTTTGGATTTATTGCTGGAAGTATCTCAGGCTTGATCAGTTTAATTTCAAGTGGCTGCATGGCACAAAGTAGGTGGCCCAATCTTTCTATAATTGATCGATCCCATAATTCAACGTAGGCAAATTGGAATTGTGATCTTGCTAATTGGTTCAAGCACTGAAACAGTTTCTTTAGATTTCTTGAAAAATACTGTTTATCTCTTATACTGAAAGTTGATCCTGAGTACATGCCCATAAGTTGTTGAAAACGGATTTGTGGATGCTCCAAATTTCAGATGCGTTAATCGTTTTTAGATCACGTATGGGAAATCCACAAAGTAGTCCTCGTATTTTATTAATCATAGGTAAATTCAAAATGTCTCGGGTTCCTTTTACTTTTTCCAACTCATTTCTCAATGAATACATCAAAATTGCTGCTTGGCGTCTAGTAATTCCCTCATAAGTTCCTTAAAAGTTTTGTTTATCAAAGAAATGGTAAACTAATTGCTATCTATGATTTGTACCTAGAAAATCCATAATGTCTTCATCATTTAAATTTATTACAGCCAAATCATTCTCGGGTATATAATCGAATAAGTTTCCAAATTTGCGTATCTCGTTGCCAGTTAGTTCATATATTTGACGGCCACCTTTGAAAATCTCCCATATAGCAAATTTTTTTCCAAGTGGAATTTTAATATTAGCAAGAAGAGGTAATGATTTGATAATTTTGCGTCGTGGTATCAAACGTAATTCTTCAATTGTACCATCCAGCAGGACATCTAATACTCTCTTATTTCGTTCTTTTGTTGTAATTTTTAAAAATGGTGTTATCGTTAGCTCCGTTATCGTTGTTTCATTCGTATATTCAGAAGCACTAGGTGAAGTAATCCTGTTTTTGGCCATCAGGTCATTTTGCAGCTTCTCTAAAGCTTTGATAATGAAATCCTCATCATGCACGATGTTATTCCAATTCATTTGATCCATCTTTGCCGAAACATTTATGTAATCAGCCATGGTTCCTTTGCATAGAACAAAGAGTGCAGCAAAAAGTAGAAACAATTTTGACATTTTCCCATATGGTTATGTTTATACAATTAAATAATAATTAATTATGTTTTTTTGCAGCAAGGCAAATGGCCCTCAAGGCACATGAAGGCAAAACGGTGATGTATACAGCAATGGGCAGCGAATGGCGGCCTTTAGGGCATCCCAGAAAACGCCGGCCAATAAATTCAGTCGTCCTCGATGATGAGATCAGTGAAAGAATCGTGGACGATTGCAAGGAATTCATTTCAAATCCATTATGGTACACGGAGCGAGGCATTCCTTATCGAAGAGGTGAGAATTGATATTTGGCTCACATTTTTTCCATTAGTTAATTGCGCATTCTTCCAGGTTATTTATTACATGGTCCTCCAGGATGTGGTAAATCATCCTTCATCACTGCCCTAGCTGGTGAACTCGAATTTGGCATTTGTGTGCTCAACTTGTCGGAGCGCGGTTTGTCCGATGACCGTTTGAACCATTTGCTGAGTGTTGCTCCACAGCAGACCATAATCCTTCTGGAGGATATCGATGCCGCATTCATCTCTCGTGAAGAGACGACGCAGCAGAAGGCAGCATTTGAAGGCTTAAATCGAGTAACGTTCAGCGGTCTTTTGAATTGTTTGGATGGAGTCGCTAGTACCGAAGCAAGAATAGTCTTCATGACAACTAACTACCTCGATAGGTAATATCTACAGCATTTTTTGTAAATTCTGTTACATTTGCTTTTATGCCTGTAGGTTGGATCCTGCATTGATACGTCCTGGACGAGTCGATGTTAAGGAATATATTGGCTGGTGCTCGCAGAGTCAAATCGAACGCATGTTCCTACGTTTCTACAAAGATGACGATTCAAAATGTCGAGCCAAAGAATTCGCTGATCGTGTTATAGCTTTTGATAAGCCAGTGAGCCCAGCTCAAATTCAGGGATATTTTATGTTCCATAAACTTAGCATGACTGATGATGTGCTTAAAAATACTGATATGATTTGGAAATTGTAAATATTTAGTGTAATTTTATTTTAGTCGTTTAGAATTAAGTTCAATCGATTTGATTAATTTGCATCCTGTATCCTGGTAGACAAAATTAATGTTATTATTTCTTATTAGATTTCTTGTTACCTTTCTTTGGTTTTTTGACTTTATAAGGCCCTAGTTTGCAACGTACCATCATACCTTTCCACCAGGCTTGAATTTTTGTTGCTTGTGAGTGCAAAAAATCGAGACGTTCCTTCTCCAAACGCCTTTTTTCTTTAAGTTCCTCATAAGCCTTGATTTCTGCTTCACGTTCTGCATACTACAAAAAACAGTGGTAGCATATCAAAAGTTTCTTGACTCATATGAGATACGTACAAGTTTCTTAGCATTCGCAATTTTCTCTCGCATCTCTGCATGAAGATTCTTTTTAGCTGCAATCTTCTCATCAAGCATTTTCATATCCTGCTCATATTTGTCAACCCAATAGACAAGTTGTTGAATGTAATCACCGAGTTGCATCGAATAAAAACTCTCCAGTTCGACATGAACAAGATGCTCGCGTTCAATTGCCAATTGCGTCTCATAAATTATATTTCTAACTTGTTGTTCCTTCATTTGCAATTTAATTGCATGCTGATTTTGTTGTGCTGCCAAATATTTCGATAAATATTTAAGTTTTACTGCTTGTTGCCATTGTTCATCCTAAAATGTATATAGTTTTGTAATATGTGAAATCAAACAAGAAATCTGATTACTTGAAGTTGGTCCTTGAGGATTCCAAGATGGGAACTTCCTTGTAGATTTTCCCAATGATGTCTGTAGTTTTCATCGGTGAGTTGATTTTCGGAGGCTTCCAATTCAGCCCGTGTATGTTCATCCGCAATTTGTAACTTTGTTAGTGAAGACTGATTGCGCTGGGCAGCACTGACGAAATTCTGAATGCAAATAAAAGTACCACTCGTGAAAATTTCATTTTGTAATTCGTGAAGTAAGGATTGCAATTTCTTGTAGCTCTCGACAAGTTGCTCTTTTGAAATATTCTCGTCATAATCCAAATCACACGTATCATTAACGCACATTCTTTTTGCAATTTCCAATGAATTGATTGCATCTTCCAATGTTAAAACTATCAATTTTCTTTCAATGTTCCCTAATTGATTATCCATTTCTAATAAAGTTAGTTATTTCAACCAATCTAATTACTAAATGTAAATTCACAAACTTATTGATCAAACTCGTCGTTCTTATGACGACCTAGGCTAATTTACATGGACAATCATAACAAAAACATCGAAAACATTATTTGGACAACAACATGTATATCACTTTATTATTCATAATTGCAATTCAAATAAGCGAATTTCAATGCGACATCAAAGGTGTGATAACGTGGCATTGAATTAGTTGTTATATTAGTTTTTTCAACTCATTGAGCAATGCGATAGGGGAGAATGTGCGTACGTGATAATGAATCGATGATTTGGAAATAACACAACGAGTATTTGCATGTTTCTTCAATGACTTGTGATAGCTTATGTACAATTATCAACAATTAGGAAGCCATTTAGTTCGTCTCAGGACGTTCGCCAATTGATTCGAGCGTTGTCTTGAGCGCAATGTTAACTTGGTCGAGGGCTGCATTTATCTGATCTTTAACTGGACCTTGAATAATGTTAAGAATGATACCGCTGAATATTGCCATTATGGGTGCAGTTATCAAATTCAAGAGGAACGCTTCTATGTTGTCCGAAAAGTGTACGGATATACTCCTGAAAAGAAACTTCATTAGATATTGTCTTAAGCATGGGGGCAAAGAAACTTACTTAGAATTCATATCCAACTGGAAATCGAGCAGCTCGATATCAACTTCGCTGAAGTCAATCTTGAACGTCATCATGATAGAAATGATTGGAATCTTAGCGATGATCTTGCCATTCGAATAGAGAGGAAACACGCCCGCGCTGTAACCACACAACACCTGAAGAGATAATTAGTACATGAAGGAGCGCAAAGAGTATAAAAATCACCTGGAGATCGTCGAATGTTAACTTCAACTGGATGGTCATGGTACGTGCAACATCATCATCAATAATGGTAAGGTTTCCCTGACGGCGAATTGTTGTTAGATTGACTACTTCAATATGGTACAAATTTAAATCAGCAACCTACAAAGAAATGATGTTAACGTCTAAATTTGAATTATTTGAGTTTAATTACAAAGGCAATTTTCTGTGATTGATTTCCAACGTAGAATGGTTCCATATTGTACTTTTCCATAATGGGACGAAGTTCACGCATCACGACATCAGTAGCTTGCTCCACGGTCTCAATAATATTGCTGCAATCAGTGCAAATCGTGAAGAACTTGTTGTACTTGCATCTCGAACTTACATGGCGCGCTTCGATCTCGCTGCTCGGACGAAATTGTGCGCTAATTGTTGTTTGTGGTCCATCGTGTTTGTTTCCGCACAACTCCAGCGACATAATCCAAGAAGAATTATTGCAAATATTCCGATATAGTTCATCTTGCCAACCGTTTCCTTTTGTTTTCCTGAAATTAGTTTATTTGGTAACGCGACTGTGAAGTTTGCGCGTTTGGCGTTGAACAACTGCTGAATTTTTATTTATTTCAGTGTATAAGTCTCAAAAAAGGATACCTTATCAGGTGGGTATTGTTTATTCATTGCTTGTGCTTAATGTATTCCAATGTTTCAGCTCGATTCTTCCTTTGGATGTATGAGTGGATGGCGTCAACGGAACACATTTTATGCGAATTTTTCGCCTTCACGAATTAACATTTCAAATTATCTTGATGTTCCTGATTGCGGGCACGAAAGAGGTTTTTAAAGTGTCTAATGAATGAATCTATTTGTGCACATGCGATTTGAATATTTGGCGAATTGTTATTTACAATATTGGTGTTTTTGATGTCGTAAAATGCGTTCGTACAAGTAATTTCATTATGTCGTTATGATTGGCAGTTGTTTTTTGCTGAAAAAGTTGCTAAATCAATGTAAACTAATTACAAACGCACTACCAATTATTATCAATTGTTGTTCGACAATAAAAGTGGCGTGGATCTTAAGACATGTTGTTGTTTATTATGACACTCAAGAATAATTTAAGCACCAAATTGGCTCAGAGTGGTATGCAACATTTCGTTGATCTGATCCAGGACCTTATTGATGTTATCTTTAATAGGGCCCTGAGCAATTGAGAATATGATATCGCTGAAAATCGTTGCGATTGGATCGGAAACGATATTTATAATATACGACTCAATATTTCCGTATAATTTAACATCCATGTCCCTGAAATAAGAAATTAGTCTATTGTTTACATTTTCACGTAATCATTTCACCTGTTTCCTTTTAATTTGAATTCATCCAAAGTGACATTCACATTCTCGAAATCAATCAGGACAATCAGATCCACATAGATGCCTGTTAACTTGGCTCGAACGCGTCCACTGGACGAAAACAATAATGCACTTGCGCGATAATTTGCATAAATCTAAAAATAGAAATACTTTGAAAGTAAACTACAAAAACAGCGAAACCAACATTTTACCTGAACATCATCAAAGGTTAATTTTATGTGGATGCTTGCCACTTTATCATCAGTGTTATCCAGGACAATAACATCTTCAGCACGTTTAATTGTAGTTAAATTGTATACTTGTATATCGGTCAATTTGATTTTTGCAACCTGCAAATCTCCTTTAAGATATATGGTCAAAATTGTGCAATTTCAGAATCGCTTACAGTGAAACGTTGCTCTTGATCGTCGGCCTTGAATGGATTCATGTGGAATTTCTCCATGATTGGGCGAATTTCCCGTATGGCAACATCGGCAATTTGATTAACAGTTTCCACTCGCGTCCTAAAACCTTGATTATTAGAATATTTTTTGTGGTGTTAATGGATTGTTACCCAATTTCAGCGATTCTTGATTTGGTGTGGTTTTTAGTTGTCTTCTGAACTTGTTTTGCATGTTTCGAATGCGTTTTCTTCTTCGTTATTGTTGTACCTCCTGTTACAACACTTAAACACAAGATTACAGCTAACAATATTAGAATCCTCATGGTAACTATTCTACGATAGAAATGAACAATAATAAGTGAGTTGTATTTGGTCGAAATTTCCACATTTATTTGAATTTGTTACGTTTTCGAAAGGAATCCAATCGTTACACGAGTGTCACGAAAATATGCACTTTGCTTGGATTTTTCGGATTGTTTGCAGAATTTAATGCATTAGAAAAGTGATACCCAAACAAAAAACACATTATCGGAACGCTTTTTTCGTGCAATTTACAAAGTTGCACTGAAATGCCTTGAGGACCGTTTTGTGGATAACGTATTATGACAGTAAGATGCATGGAAAAGCTATAAATTATAATCCAAGTGTTATCATTGCAAAAAACCTGTCTAATTTTACATTAATAGTTGAAATATCTGTATACAATAAATATTGGCTAGATACGCGCATCAACAAATGCGCACTCACACGTACAGTACACTTGTTCGAACAGCTTGACACAAATAATTAGCAAATTGAAACTGATAAAAAAGGGGGAGCCACAAAACAGAAATTCCTCATTTATTTAATTTGCATTAGCGTGACGTACTCGTGCAACTATTTATTGATGATTTATGGCTTGATGGAACCAAGAATCTTATTGATAATGTCAAAGACGGCGTTCAAAATGGAATTGCAAATTGTTTCGATGGTGGAGATAATTTGCTTGCGGAATTCACTGCTGAGCAGTTGATTGATGGCTTCGCGAATCTCGGGCATCATGTCACCAACAAAGTCCACATTGATTGCTCTACAATGCAACATGTTAAATTACGGTTCATATCAAGTACAAATTAATTACCCCAAGGTAGGAATGTCGAAAGATTTCAATGAAATCTTCAAATCCCTGAAGTCAACCTGCACGCTGAATTTGACATCTACGACGAAGACTTCTCCATTCAAGATTCCACTGTAATGGGTGTATTCCTCACCAACAAAGAAATCGTATTCGTATTGCAACTGAAATTTACAAGGTAATTAGAAATGGGAAACGGGAAACTTATTATGAATCAAACCTGAAATTGCTTGAAGAAGATTGGAACTTCAACTGTGAGAACACGATCGCCATAATACATATTAACATCTCCATTTCGGTAAATTACAGATGTGTTTGCAATCGATCCCGAATTCAATTGGACCAAGACGTCAGATCCAGCAACCTGCAATTACTATAAATGTAATCAACTGATTTTCAGTTCTTGAAAGTCATACATCAATAGTTTCCTCAATTGGTGGCAACGGCATGGGATCGAAACCATAGCGCAGGATGGAAGCACTCGTTTCAGCGATCACCAGGTCAACAAAATCATTGATGTTCTCAACTGGCTTCCTGGCAGACTTTCTGAAATCCATTACAGCTCTCTAATCCATTTATCTTGTAATCATTTCTTCTTACTCGTGTTGTTCCAAAGTTTTGGCAAGTTGTTGCACTTTCGTCGAAAAGGCCAATCGGTTCAGCAATTTCTGGGCGTCAATGCGTGGTCCTAGATGCGGCTGGGCCAAAGCCGCAGTGGCCACAAGCAAAACGAAGAACGCTTGGAAGAATTTCATCGTGCAAGTTTCAGCGACGTGTCGAGTTACTGACATAGTAAAATTCACCAGCTTTTAAATCAATTCAATTCATCGAACACTCCAATTGATTTTTATCGCTTTGGTGTGATAAGTTCAGTTCATTGTCCAATACTGTTTCATCAAATCGATCCTAATCAATCAATATTGGAGTGGATTTTAGTGCGTCGGATTATTTGTTGCACATCGTAGGAAATTTACGATTACAACGTTTTTTCCAATTATCATTGATGCTATGTGTCCGTCAAATGTAGACTTTCTTGGGCTTGAGGGTTCTTTGCAGCATTCCGTTTGCGTTCCTCTTCCAATTCGTGGATAACACGATTAACAATTTCCATTCCGTCCGAAATTTGTTGACTGACCATTCGCTTTACAACAGCTAACAAGATCGATTTGAACGTTAAGATGACAATTGGAGTCAGCACATTTAGCAGGTATTTTGAGAGTCCTTCGCCCTTAAAGACAACAGCGACTTTGCTAAAAGCAATAAGATAGATTCCACGGCATTGATTAAACAAATTAATTGCTTACTCGCAGTTGGGTATTCCAAAATCTTCAAAGACCAACTTCTTCTTCGCGAAATCCACTGCAAATGTCACATATAGGCTGATATCACCAACTCGACCCATGATGCGTCCCTCCGAGATTACAACAGGACCAGCATTAATTTTGTAATCCGTAAATACCTTGAAACAATAAAATATTACCAATTGCTGGTTCAAACCATAAAGTTGTACCTTAACATCCAGAAAACTGATGGGAATCGAAATAGTAAGAACCCTATTTTCGTATTTGGCCGTAAAAGCACTCTTCCTCGCAATATTCGTCAAGTTGTGGACTGCAATTCGATTAATGTCCAAAGTAGCCGACATAATCAACGCCTAGAAAATAATTCGGAGATTAAAATTACTCGGATATGATTCATGTTGGTAATTTTACATTCAACTCCTTGTGAACTCCATCGGGAATGATGAGTGGGTCCATGTTCTCTGCCAGCAAATTGTGACGCACTTCGGTGATGAGGGCATCGAAGAGCAACGAGAGTGTGGCAACATCTCCAAGGCTTTCGGGCACCACCTTCGGATCGATGTCCTCCTCGGTGAAGCGATATTGTTTCCGTGCCATTGGCTCGGTGTCTCGAAGGCGCACAAATGTTTCATAGAACATATTTGCAGAGATGTTGCATAGTTGAATGATTAATGGATTTTTTTAAGTTTTATAAAGTTGTGATGAGAATGATGACATGAAATTTTGACATTGTCTTACTGAAATTGTCATCAATAACATCAATCATTCACAAAATTCATACCTTCTGCTTAATTTGGTATATTTTTAAGTGCTTGCAAATCATGCTGCTTAAATTAATTTTAAGTATTTCATAATGATTTGTAAAATTCTTTCAAGTTGTCTATGATGGCCACTTGAAAAATATATTGACTCTGTCGCAAGAAGGGCATCTGAAATCCATCAGCCCCAATCATATTCGCATAGATATTAAACATTGGTGAATTATCCTTGGAGAATTCAACTTGGACTTCATTCCTGAAATATGTATCATTTTAGTACCAATAGCAAGCATTTTTCCTGATTGAAAATTGGCAAATCGAGCAATGATTGTTGGGAATTCGAATTTCCGAAAAATATTCTGAGAATTTCCATTTCAATTTTGCCAATTATTTCCATACGTCATAAATGAACCTACGGATATTTGGGTCCTGATGTAGCATTTTCAACATCAACTTGTGAGTTCTTCATCAATCCTTTTTTGAAAACGATTCGGGTATTAAATGCACGTTGATATCCATCGATACGAGCTGATATCGTTCCATTTTCGGTGGTTCCCATCACAAATAGTTCGCAAGGTGTGTATGTCAACTGAAAAAGTATGAGTTGATAATATGCGATAATTACAATGATTAACGCGCAAAAAAATGAATGGACTTACACGTAGCGTTTGGAAATCGATCAAAGTGCTCAGCAGCAAAGTATTGTTGTTGTTTGTATATGCGAGAATGGATGTGTTGTTCAATTTGAATAAGACCTTCGAGGAGCGACCTTCAAACATCCGCACTGTGCCAAACAATCTCATCGGGACACTCTAAAATAATTATCGGATCAATCAAAGCGTCCATTAGATCAGAAAATTAATATAATACGTATAGAACGATTTGAGATTCATTTTGCAAATCGACGACTTTGCTCGCTTGCTTTTTGATTTCATTGATGATCAGCTCGGAGAATTTGTCAGCAAATTTCTGTCGATCACTTGATGAATACCTAAAAGTAATCGTTGAATAAGTTGCATAGGATATATTCGTAGAGTTACCCGGAAAATTTACTGGCCCCTCTGTTAAGATGGTCTTTGATTTCCCTTTTGGAAGCTAATCCAGCGACGATGATTGAAGAAATTATCAGCAATTGATGGATCAGATGCATCTTGTGGTTCGTGTGATGCTTCTTGAACAAACTTATTGTTAGTAATGAAATTAAAAACTATACATATGGTTTGAATGCTAGACTAGAATTGCGCAGACTAATTATCTAATGAAATGCTTGTAATTGCATGCAATTTTGCGTCTGAAATCAACGTAATACAACAAATAACAGATACAGATATGCAGCTTAATTGCTTTACAATCCTCGTGCAATTCGAATGGCATCTAAAGCCTTTCATTGTTTTGTTTGCGATATTGTTGGTATGTTTGTAAACAAGTTTTGAATAGATTATGGTGCACTTGCACGAGACGAATCATTAATTTCATTTAAAATCCAATTAGTATTTAATTTATGATACTGTAAATTCTTAATGAATTACCTAGCAATCAAGCGTTTTCAACTGTACATTAGATTGAGCCACTATTCTTCGGTTTCAACAATACCAAAAACAAAAATAGGCTAACATTGAAATTGCAAGCAATTAACAAACAATTATACAATAACAAATGCTATATTATTTAAAAGCTACCAATGAAAAGGATTAAAGTAGCGGAAAATAGGTGTTGTTTATTTTCTTTGTTACGATTACCTCATTGCATCGCAAAAATAGAAAAATTCGTTTATCAATTCTAGCATTACCTAGTAACATTTCAAATTTTCATTTTGTTTGATTGGCTTGAAAGTAATGAACTAATCCTATTAATTGCTACGTTGTAATCGTTTTAATTAGTGCCTAATTAAACAAATTAATTTTGATTGCCGCTACGCAACATTTCAATCAAGTTTGCTGAAGGTGCAACTTCAAACAATTTTCCTTCTTGAGGTGGTTGCAAATTAGCCAGCAGACTATTGACCAACTCGACGAGATCCACCAGCGTATTGCGCACAATAATTTCAGCAACGGTGGTAACAAGCCCCTTGAAGATGCCAGTCACCAATCCAGTCATCAAGTTAACGAGCCAATCGATAATTCCGTTATCGGTGAACTTGACGTTGATTTTTCTACAATTCAATAAATCAAAAGGTAATATCCGGCCAATTCCGATCAACTACATCAATTCGTACCCGACATGAGTGATATCAAATTTGTTCAAGGTGACGTGGAGCTTGGAGAAATCTAAAGAGAGCGAGAAGAAGATCTCCACGTCAACGACTTTTCCTTCGACGCCGCCTTTCGGCCCCAAGTCCATCAGTTTCATGTTGTAGTCGTAGTTGAAGAGGAACTGGCTGAATTTGATGGGAACCTCGACGGTGACGATGTGGTCACCATAGTCCATCTTCACATCACCATTGCGATAGATTTCGGAGATGTCTTCAGCCCAACCACGTTCCAAGTCCAATTCGCCGTGGTAGGTAATGATGATAGGTTTCTACAAGACAGTTCCAATTAGCAAATATAAAATTTCCGTAATAATGGGCGAATTACATAGCTGAAATTCTTATGCACGTCGGGCAACTGCAGAGGATCCAGACCCATTTCCCCCATGAGTTCACGCACTTCGATGAGCATGGTGTCCACCATTTCGTTGATCGATTCAACTCGCTCCCCATGGTCCAAACTACAATATAAAAGTTAGTAAACCTTGGTTCAGAAAGTGGGTTCGAGAGTGGAAAATTACTTGTAGAAATCGAAGGCACTTTGTTGGAACAACTCTGCAGACAATTGTCCCAATTTCAACTCTTTTGGGACAGCTAATACGACACCCAAGATGCAGGCAAACGACACAATTTTCAACATTTTAGAGGCCACGTTTTCACAAGGTAGACTTGAACAATGCCCACGTTTAAATGACACTCGAAAATTTTCATAATATTTATATAGAGCTAACGAAATAAGTTATCGGATCGTGTTTGATTGATTGGGTTATCAGACCTACAAGAGTAGGAATTCAGGTAATAATTATAAAGTTACAATTAATGTATCTACTTAATTGAGAGTGAAACGACATCGAGAAGATTTTTTATAGATTAGATTAGATTTTAACTACTGGAAATAGTCTATACCAAAGTACAATAACTTGGAGATTATTTGGAAATTAACTGACACAATGAGATGTAAAATATTGGAAAATAATTTCCCAACTTTTGGGACCAGCCCTGTACTGCAATTCCGGTTCGTGCACGAGGAGAGGAAACGAGACTACTTTAAACGTGCTTGGCAACAGCAGAGCTGCTAAAATTCATTTTCTTTTAGTCTGAGCTGGGGTCTGGTTCGGGTCGGTTGTTGAGGGTAGCATGGAAGCATGCCACAAAATTCCAATAGTAACAGTGTTCAACAAAGTGTCCCATTGAAAAGGAGTTTGGGAAGCAATTTTGCAAATCATAAGTGGATCGAGCCATTACAGCACGTAAAAGTGAGTAGATTTTCTTATTTTTGCACTATTAACTTTGTTGACGTTCTGTATGTAAATTGTGTTAATTCCTTTTCTGAATTCATTTGTGAGTTAATTTTCGCTGTCTGGTTGTTGAAAGAACCAGTTTATCGCCGTTTTGTGTGGGTATCCATTGTATGCATTTCTAGTTTTACATTTCTTTACTCTCATTTCGGGGTGGTCGAGTGAGAAGACAGATTTCAAGGGCCTCAAAATTAAGCAGTTTCCAAGTGTGAAATTGTACTTTTGGTATGGTTGGTTGACAGATAATAACTTTTCATATTAGGAGATTAGTGATAGTTTTCAACCTTAATTCCAACATGTGGATGTGACAAAGAAACAACTACTATTATTCAGAAGCCTACTTGGAAGCTTAATAGAAGTTCAATCAATCAATCAATCAATCAGTTCAATCATCAATTCTTAAAAATATCATATAAGGGTAAGCGTAATTTGCAAGTTCTAAATACTCAAAAGCTTTTGATCAAGACATAAATCTAATTCTTACAATTTTAGGGTTTCTAATAAGCGCGACTTATCCCAAGAGCCTTCAAAATGGAATTGTTCATTTGCTAACTACTTTCGACTCGATGTTTTCATTTGACGAGAACGAGAAGCCGACATAAAGGCAGAAAAACGCCTTGGAAAACGTTCCCATGCAGTGCACTACTTGGTGAAGCTTCCATGGAGGTGAGTGTAGTCTCAACGGCCTAGGAAAACGCTGCAAACAAAAATGATTAAAACCCCTAAGAAGGGTCCTTGGCAGAACTTTGCCATCATCTGCGATATTAATAAATATTCAAGTATTGAGCAATGATTAAATTTGGAAAGCAGATGATGCCCACCCCCGCGACGTG
>JARJDZ010008746.1:0-23713 GCA_030264555.1 Aleochara sp. GC000083 | reverse complement strand
GAAAGTACCTTACCCTTTTCCCATCGAATCACCAACACAAAACGTTTACCATAAAAAACTACACGTTCTGATTAATTGACCTGCAGCTATTAAATGATAGAAATTACGAGCTAGAAATATGAATATTAAATTAATGTACACACATGAAAAAAACAGCGGAGGGTTGCCCAACCACGTGGTCCAGAACGTATGAAAGGGTTGAAGAAATGTTCGCACGCAAGTGACTCCAGAACGCGAAGGGCGCATCGATAAGGAACGCTCTGGATGAATGAGCGCACTCGATGATGTTTATATAATTAAGTCTTCGTGCACCGCGTTATTATGCTTCATAATTGCGCGCTCCACGAAGAACGAAGAAACGCTTACAGTTCCATCCCGAACGAGAAAGGGGAAGCGTTGAAAAAAGCCCCGAACGGGCTTTTCTTTCGTTCTCTGCTTTTATAATTACTAACCGACCATAGATTCCATTCCGTGTACGTTTTTGCCACTTGACTCGATTCATTCATTTCATTGTAATCAACGAAAAATAACTCGTACACTTGACTTACTTTACGAGCGTTCGCTGACACGAATTTTTTCCCGTTTCATTTCCATATCGTGGGATACACATACGTAATTGTAATAGCAGGTTTTTCTTCTCTACGATGACGCGTTTGACGCTTTATTTATGCTCGTAAATACTGCGCGAGAAGATGCTGGCAATGAGAATGTGTGAAAGAAAGTGCTCGCCTTTTTTCCAAGCGCCGCTTTATTTATTTTTTTAATCATAGAACGAGCAACCTTCACACATATGATATTCATGCATGATATGTGTGAAATAAATATTACATAACTCGGTATATTTGTTGATGAAATCATTATGCGTTAGATTAGAGTACGGTTGATTGTGAGTGTAGTACGGGCTTTTTATCAGAGAGTCGAACTGCATTATCGCACTTGTTCGTACAGTGTTATTAGAAGTTTTTTTTGCTGTGAAAAATGGAATTCAACAAACCAATGATAATGAATCGCATAGTGTTGTTTGCAGCACAGTTTGGATGGATTCATTTAACGAATATATTGTCCGTTGGTTATTTTAATGTTGTTATTGAAAATCTCGACAAACAATTCGCATGCGTATGTAGTGCGTAATGAACTTTGAAATTAGTTCGAAACGCATAAAATACATATCAAATTTAATAAGTAAGAGTAATGGCCCATTTCTTAAATTGTTTTCAAATAACAAATCAGATATCAAACATTTTGGTTAACAAATTCACTACTTTTTCAGTTGAAATTCAGAAAACATCAATTAAATTTCAGAAAAAGAAATGTAATCAAATTTTTAAATGAAATTGAAAGTATCAAATGAATTTCAAATTTGCTAAATGCAATCCAAAACGTCACTTTTACTTCTGAATGCTATAAATGGAATTTCGATTCAGGACATGTAATTCGAAATTGTTATTTAAAATTCAGAAAGCATTACATCAAATTCAGATTGCATTGAAGTTGATCTAAGTAGTATTTATAAACTGATCGATAATTACTGCTGAATTAATTTTGTCAATTTTCTGATGTTATCTACAAATAATTTTCCTATCAAAACACTGAATTATTATTTAATAAAAACTGGCACTAATCTGATTAGCATTTGAACTCTTCTGAATTTCTGATATTAAATTTATGATTTTTCAATTAAATTTACAAATCTGAATTATAATTGTTGCAAATTGAATTCCATATAAAACTCTGAACTAAATATGCTATTCGCTTAATTACAATTTACTCATTTAAATCCCATTTTATACTTTCTGAACTACTATTGAAAAAAATTCTAAACATTTTTGTCTGAATGAATGGTATAATAAAATCGACAAAAAATGAAGAAACAGCTAAATCGCTGCGTGTGATATGAAAAAAATGGCATGAATTTTGCAGATTAATGAATAATAATTTCCTAGTTTGCATAATTTATAACCGCACGCATATTGCTTACAAACAAAATCGTCGGATTTGATGAAACATTGCGACATTCGGCACTTGTTTTTGCACATCAAAAAACCAGAAAATAAAAACAAGATGAAACGGACATTCCACGCATGAAATTATTCAGATACGCATCCCACAGACTGGTTTATTATTATTTATTCATAAATTCGTTATTTTGCGTTACATGCGTATCTCATTAGTAGTGCGTACGATTTGTCAAGCCCCTGGTTCACGACCTTGTCGATAAAAAATGTCCTGCAAATATCGAAAAATATGTAGATGATGGCACTCTTATAGAATTCTACGAATATGAGGATTTTGTCGTATGAGATGCTAAAATATTTGGAACATGAAACCGATTCTGTTAATTATACTGCATATTAGCATTTTTGCAATGAATTTGCAGAATCAGATGAAATGAAGGGAATTTATAAGGCAATTTTCTTAGAGATTCATTGAAAAATAAGATGGTGTCACAATTTGAAATTGTGCTATTTATAACAATGAGATTACTGCAAATTAAAAATAGTTTTTATCAGGGACTATAAAGGAGAGCAAACAATTTATGATTCATGGCCTAATTTAAAGTGTTTAAACAATTAAAAGTTGAAGTATTATTCATTGTTCATTTTGCCTCAAATTTGAATTCAAGAACCAATGAAAAAAATGCTTTCCAAAAGTTGATTACATTGAAAAATTTTTGTAGTTCATTATAATTGCAGAAAAATAACTTGTTGCTTTTATCAAATTATTCCTAAATCATCTCTAAATCCCAGAATTATTATAAACTGGTATAACAATTGAAAGAAATACGACTTTAAATTGAGAATTTAAGTTGAAAATAAACACATGCGATAATGGGTTTACAACATAACACGACAAATGGGAAACTATGTAAATATTTAACAATTAACATTACAATATAAAGGATAATGGAATGGGAAGCGTTATTGATTTCTCAAGAAATTGTTAAATAGTTAATAGTAATGAAACAATATCAAAGAATATTTATTCAACTCATAAAGACAAAAAAAATTAAATTATATATCAAAATGATAGCAATTCACTTGTTACTTTCAAATAGAAACAAAAATAACAACGAATTTCAATCCATTAAGACTGATAAAACAAAAAAAAAACTGAGATCGACCATCTCATGCAAAAAATATTAATAGTTAGTAACATGGGGATAATCGAAATGTTAATAAATAACTCCACAGCGTGTCACACAAAGGTACATTTATATTATACAATAATAATGCACTTGCTTATCCCGTACTTTACAAGACACAGATACGTATGTTAAAATAATATCATTTCTTCTCGTAAAAATTAATATATGTACTTTGTTTCTCAATATTTAATATTTAGATTTTTTTATATAAAATATTATCTTTTAAACTTTATATCATTAAGTTATGTATTTGAATGTTTGAGATCAAAATCTTATTATAATACATCACAGGTGTTGCTATAAATTCTTCTTCTTCTTCGCATTTTTCGTATTTTCCGCCCGTTAGCGCTCTTTTCCTCCGCAATTTTAGACGTTTATATAAATAAATATATATCTGTTTATATATGTATATATGTATAGATATATTATCATCGTATAACTTTACTTTGTTTAGAAGAACACTTTCGATCAAAGCATCACCAATAATCATAATTTTCTCTTAATAAATTAGTAAATATTAGTTGGATTACCATTAGTTACAAATGAACCTTCTTCTTCATTGATTTCTCCACCGGGATTAGTGATTATCTAGTACGATATAAAATACGTAATCATTAACTAAAAGAACGATTGAAAGTAGTTTGTGAATCAGAATCATAATAATCGAAACAAAAAAATCCTGTCCTGCCTGATGTTTTAAAATATCTAAACATTAGATACTTCAATCACAGTCAAAGTAGCATTCAGTTACTCCGTTGCTAGAAATGTATGAGTGAGAAATGAATCATAAACTCATGAGGCCAAATACCAGAAACAATAAAATAATAAACGACAAAAAACGTGACGAACAAATGTGAAACAAGTAGAAACTAATCGCAGACAAAATATATACAATCAATTAAGGAGATAAATTTAGCATTTATCGAGATCAAGATTTCTCTTTTGTGTACTTGCAGTTTGTGGCTCTAAGTGGATCCATCGTGCATGTCTCCATTGTGCACCTCTTTTGTCAAACGACGCCATCGATATCAATAGATCTTAGAGAGAAAATAAATAATAAACTCAAAAATTTACAACGCTATAAAATATAAAATTTTTCAACTTAAATTAAACTATTCACAAATATTATGCTTTTTTCGCCGGCTAATCTTGTGGTTTTTTGTTGATTTCTTTGTTGTACTATTTCCAAATACGTTTTGTAACTGCGGTATTAAAAGATCTATAGCTATGAGTAATGAATTCGCTTGTGAAGGCTATTCATAAGTGTGTTTAACTCGTTTCTGTTGTGTTTTTCGCTCGTTGTGTTATGAATGCATACGTTTTCTAACTGTTTTGTAGTTTATGATTTCTCATCATTGCATGAAGATTTGCGAATAGGAGTGTGCACCACCAAACGCGCACACTCGCATATTGGCACACGCATTTGCGATTAACTACTTTGTGCAGTGCGCTTCGTTGGTATCGGCGATGGTGATGGCATCGTCTTCTTCTTCTTGGCGAAGGCGAGGTCAGCCGACCGTTTCCTCGACTGCATGAAGTCTGCAACAAATAGAAAGCGTTAGTTTTCGATGTTGCTGATGACGAATCCTATGGTTTGCATATTGCGGTTTGTCAAGCTGCGTCATATTCTGTGCTTGAGCAAGTGTGCGAACCGTTAGAATGCAGCCGGACACAATCAAGGTCATGCCACAAGTTAAAAACTCTGCGAAGATTCGCGCATTCAATGGGGTCGCGAAGATGAAGAAAGGGGTCATGAAAAGGGTTGCGGAGCATGGGGCTTGCACGTGGACGATAAAGTGTGTCAGGGTGTCCGACACACATCGCGCTGAAGAGTAATGAAGAGTATGCAAGCCAGTGGTAGCACAGAAGAAGTTGCTGGTTCTATTTAAGCTACTGTAGCGCGTCCAATTACGCGCATATACAATGTACGCCAACCGATTCCCACGTTTCGATTTCGAACCCTCGTTTATTTCTACGGCCAACAGCAGCAGCAATGACAGAACAGTAGTGAGTGCACTTAAATAACATATTACTTCATCGAGTGCATGACAAAGTGGATGGAGTGAACCAACTCTTGGCTCCAGTTTCCCAGCCACAGCGCAACGCATTCAGTTTCGTTTAGCCGAATTTACATCCGGGTGGATTAAATTACGCTCATTCATTTTTGTCGAGTATTATGCATCAATCGCACCCGTAATAACTTCAACGAGCCTGACAACGCCGCTCGTAAAACACATGATCATGAAGAACAATGAGTACTCAACTATTCGTTACAATTTGCTTTGTAGTCCAGTTGACCGCAATTATCGGCCGGATCAGTACACCTATTCAATCAAAATAAATTATTTCACAATGTTCCGACTGAATAAGAGTTAACTATTAAATATGCACTTTGCATTGTATCAATTGCTTGTAATTTTCACAAGTTTATTACACAATTTGGTGAATCATCAATACAATTGAATCTACCACTTTGACAATAAACAAAAGCATTCTTTCAGTGCAATTTCTTAAAATTTGCAACAGTAATTTGTTCTGCACTTATCTTATCTTTAAGTTAGAGAAATTAATTCTTGTGTTATAAATGTAAAGTTGCAAAAACATAAACTACTTTTCAACAAAAATGTTTTCATAATTTGTACTCAAACTAACTTCAAAGTTTCTATTTCATTTTAATTAAAGTTTATAAAAACTTGAGACCACTTTGGCTTATAAAATATCATCATAAATTGATTTCGAATTAACTTTAAAAGTTTCTACTTTATTTTGATAAAAGTAACTTTGCTTCTTCTGATTCAAACTTTCAATTAAAGACTCCAAAAACTCAAGATTACTTTGGCTTATAAAATATTATCATAAAAGGTTTTCGAATTAACTTTAAAAGTTTCTATTTCATTTTGATTAAAGTAACTTCTCTTTTTTCAGATTCAAACTTGAAATTTAATATTTCACTTCAATTAATGTCTCTAAAGACTTAAGACTTCTTTGGCTTATAAAATATCATTGATTTCAAAAAAAACTTTAAAAGAATCTACTTGATTTTGATTCAAGTAACTCTCTTCAGATAAGTAACTGTAGATACTATTGCAACACCCTAACAGAAAATTTATTGGAAATTTCTATAAATATTGATGAATCTAAAGTTATAAAACGTTTTGCGCGTTCCAACTCGCAGAGAAGCAATTGAAAAGCAATAAATACATGTAAATGTACCTTTAACTGTCTTGATTTGTTTGTTGCGTGAAAGAAGCTTGGATATTATTGGATTGATACGAGCGAGTCGCGCATGTGTGCAGGAGGCAACGTAACAAACTTAAGAGAGACGCGCTTGCGCGTTGTCTTCGTATAGTACTCGTAGGTGAACGCTCCGTCCAAGGTGAACCACCTTTGACCGATCTTCGAAGAGACCAAGAAGCAACGGACGCGTACGACCATGCGTACGTACGGCACAACCGCGACATGTTACTGGGAAGCGGAGGATTGGACACGCACAATGTGCGTGAGCTCTTCGGCTTCAAGCCCTCTTCGGCCTCAACATAATCAAACGCGACACGCACGCCGTAGATGGCCTCCGCATCTAGGAGCGCGTCCTAGAAGAGTGCGAGGTCCAACGAACTTGGTTGGACCGCGCACTGATGGTACACCGTCCGAGCCTACGAAGAAGTCCAAGAAGGCGACCATCATAGACTCTCTGGGAGCATATTATTATGGCGAGTACACGCAACTTCTCAAGGCAGTGTGCGCGCAGCAATAAAGAGGAAAAGAAACAAAACAAAAAAAAAAGTAGGAAAAACATCGCGCAACGCGCCTCGATGATATTATGGGGCACGCCAACCGGTTCTGGCTCAATCGGACATCATTACGCGTCCAACGCAATGGGCACACAAGCGCTCTTTAATAGGCCCACAGGCCGTCTGCATTCATCATCCGTCAACGTAATACGCGTGCTTCGTTCCAGCTCTTCGGCATCGCCCCCGCGCACCACACCACGTCTCCAGATGATGCGATGCAAAAGAGATGCGAATGGCGAATGCAAAACGCGATGCGCGCGTGCTGAGTGCATTTATGACTCGGCATGATTGCACCAACAGCAGCCCAAGCCTACTACGTTACGCGTCTTTTAGAGTGCGTCCGTTGGCGTCCATAAAAACCGTTACGCGTTTCACCACCCCCTTCGATGCGGTTCCGTATTTAAATGGTATGCGTGTACCCCCACATCAATAATGCACACCTTTCAATTTGGATCCATCCGCAAGCCATGGTCGTGGGGGCCCCTATTTTTCGGAAACGTGATGTATGGTTGTTTCGGGGAGGAAGCATACCATCTGCCCGATTTGATAACAGCTGTTCTATGTTTTTCCCTATATCGCACGTCCAATGTACGAGACCGTCTACAGCAGATCGATTTGGAGTATTTTCCATCCGCATTTGGATCCCGAACCGAATGGGTCTACGACCACTTCATGCCACCCCAATCAACATCCCATTGAAGCTTCGACTTCTCCCGGTTTGTCCCCTGCAATTGCTCATGCAAAACGAGACAATTGTCGAGGGCATCGTGCCCTTCCTGATCGCCAGAGGGACCCCTATTGTTTACCTCGTGTGCCGCTCAATATTTCGCACAAGCCACTAAAAGCAATGCGACACAATGGATGGGATCGCAGGAACAACCCTTCATGGGTCGCTCGTGTCATGAATATTGTCTGGAAGTAGCATTTCAGGTATTTGTCCCCAAAAAATGTGTCAACACGTGCCTAGTCCCTTTCGGTACCAAGGGTTGATATCATGGGTTGCAAAAGTGCGCAATTTTTATCAATTAATTTGAAACTTCAAAGTGACATGGGCGCCCCCATTATTTTGTGCATCAACTACCAACTTCAAATTGAAACAATAAAAACGAAAATGATAATTTTTTCGCTGTGAACAATCGTAATCCTTATCAAGGAGCAATGAACACCTCCAATTTGCATAAAATTCCAGGTAGACATACCGGAGACGTGCCTGCATGTACACAGCGCCAAATATGGCAGCAACCAGCATTTTTACAGTTCAATTACTACAACATATTTGTCATACAACATAATTGTCGAGAAAGGTCCCCCCAGTTCATTGAACTAGTCGCTCTATGTTGTTCTATAAAATGTGTGTAAATGAACGCTTCCTCAACGAGAGCTGGCATACAAACACACAATTCGCTTTTTACGATCTGTGTTTATCGCTTCCTTGCGCGTTTGCGCTTCAAATAGAATGAATCTTCAGCGACAGGATGTCACTACTTTAATATCAACAAAGCGACAACATTCGAATCCTATCCGAGCTTTCGACAACAACAAGAAGAAGAAAATGAAAATGATAATTACCTGTGATTTTACTTTGACGCTTGCGACCATCATCGCCAACGATGACGGTACCAAGAGGACGCTCTTCATGGACGACGGCGTCGACGTGCATGACTTCAGGCTTATCCGGAAGCGTCGCGTACAGCTCGCTATTATCGACCTCTTCAGCATCATCAAGCTGTCGTTTGCGTGGCGCGAGCGTTATCTTCGACGGGGTGACCGGCTTCCAGGCGAAGCGCCCCTTGTTGTTGTTGAAGTTGAAGGGCATCTCTTTGCTGAAGTCGAACTCCCAGCGTTCGCACTCGGCACGCGCATGTTTGGCCAGCTCCTGCTGGAGGAACTTCTCGGTTTCGACGTGGTCCACGCCGGGGAAGAGGGCTCGACGCACCTTCTGCACGCCGCGAGCCGCCCGCCCCACGAAGTTGGCCCGCATCCGCGGCAACTCGTGAGGAAACGCGTGGATTGGATTGAATAACGAAGCGCTCATCTCGGCAGCGATGTGACTTAAATCAGTTCAATGCTGTGATGTATGCAACCAAATAGGCACGACGCGTTTCGGCTTCCTGCAGCGTGATCGCAGCGGGCTGAGTACGGCGCGCGTGTGCGTTGTTTGTTTCGAAAAAAGCGGCGTCGTCGTAGATGCAGCACAGCAGGTCTCGATGGCTGCGTATCCTGGGATTGCGAATTTCCCAATTGGCGAATGGCTCGCACTAGGATGCACTGCCGGAAGCACGGAACTTGGCACCGGGGATCGATACGTGGTGTGCCTCTCCTCGTCTAAGGATGGGTGCTTCGCTTGGCGATGTTGTTTACGCTGGTTTTCTCCGCACACGTTGCGACACACGCGACCTACAACGAGATTACTTTATAACTGACTCAATCGGCGTTTGTCGCTCGCGTCGGTCGCGCTATACGTGAAGCGCGAGCGCTCTCTGGTGATGGCGGCTGGTGAGTGCGGCTTTTGCGGGGACCTAGGGGGCCCTCGGTCGCGTCTACGCTGTCTCGACGAAGGGGAGTCCGTTTCACATGGAGTGTTCGCTCACGACGACGATGCGCTCCAGAAAACTTATAATGTTATCGTTTTCATTGCGCTGAAAACATTAACTTTCACTGGTATTTCATGAACAATGAATGGACGATGACGAACCTTAAATTCGAATTCATTGTGCTCCAATAATCGTGGTCCCAGGAATTCGTTGAGTCGTTGAGTCTGAAATTGAATTTTATGGAAATCAATGTTTCAGCGTTTGGGCAAGTGAATGAATTAGCTGTCTATTCTATTGCATTCGGAAAGGTTAAGTGTCGAATGGAACAACTTGATCTATTATACAATACATTAATTTCTTTATAATTACTTACTTGTCACACATTAACCCAGTAAATGTCAGCGATTAGAGGTTATAAACTAAAATAATCGGGCACTTGTTTTTTAATCACTCATCGTTGTTATTTACTGATGTTTTTCTATCAATACTTGTGATGCTACAGACTGCAACCCGCCTTCTACATACTGACAAGTGACAGTTGTCAAATGTCAACATTTTCACGAATAGACACGATAGGAATTATCCTTTATGAATGATAGATGGCATCTTCACCTGAAAATCTCCAATTTTCAAATTTCATATTACTGAAAAAAATTCATTTAAACAATTCATTTAAGATTTTGTAAACCATGAAAGTTATAGATGCATTGTACTTGTGGTAAAAATTGTCAATAAATCTTCTAGCAACCTGAAAAATCATGATAAATCTCTGAAATGATTGATTTACTTACTTGTCTTTTGCAAATGAATGCAGGGTCATGTCCCATACGAATATCCTACCTCTTGAAGCACCTGCAGACCACAAATTGCATGTCAATCGTGTGCATTTGAATCAAGACGCGACCGAGGTATGCAATGTCGTTGAAAAACTACAGGAACTCCCTTATAGAGAGTTAAGAAACCTTATAAGACATATCCGGTATGAGTGCACACATGCATTTGTATCCTGCGTCAGTCTTTTTCGGTCGATGAGATTGGTTCGCATTAACCAAAACGTAAATTCGAACGACGACATGTAGGGTTGCTTGACATGCTTTGCTTATATGAGAAGTAAATCGAGGCGGTTTTGACTTCGAGGGTGAGAATTTCCGCCTTTGGGAGTACACACGTCTTTTATGAGTCGCCTGCGCATTGTTCGAAGAGTTTTCTTTTTTCCGGAAGTGTGCAATTCCTACCTCTTTCATCATTGATCCAAGTTCTGATTGCGTTTGCTTGCATAGTGAGGAAATAATAGTCATATTCAAATTGCATCATTTTATAGGATGTTTAGTTATTTGTTTTGTGTCTCCAGTCGTAGTTATGATATCATTCAATCTTGTTATGAGTTGTCGGATTGGGTCCTTATGCAATTGAGGCTAAGATTACTTGAGGAATGAAGTAATCAAAACGTTGAATTCAAGTGTCTTGTTCATGTTGTTTCATGTGAAGTAAGGAAGTTTTGTTCAGAATGGAATTTCCATGTTCTAAATTTGCATACATGCAAGAAAAATTCCCATATCACCGATTTTCTTTTACAATATTTCATTCTGTAAAATTGCACTTCCCGAAGGATTGCAAATAATAAACTTGGAAATTTTTGTTTGGGGTTTGATTGTATCTAGAGTGCTTTGGAAACAATCAAAAGGAACAGAACAATTCTGTTAATTCAATTTGATCAAATTTTCCTTTGTTTCTTTCTGAAATGCGTTTTGCAATTTGTTCCAAATTCGACTGAAAGTAGATACGGAAATTTCTGTAGCACTAAAATTTTTCACTACTAAATTCACACTCTAAAATTGGACTACAGATTGCAAACTTTCTAGTTTTCATTTGGAGATTTGTTTGTATTAATGCTGCATTGAAAAGGAAGTTCAATTTTAACAATTCAATGATCTAATGTTTTTCGGTTTTTCGGTATTTTAAATGTTTTTGAAATTTTTACTATTGGACTTGCTGATCCTGTATTATTTGGAATGAAATTTCCAGACATTTAATTCAAAGTAGATGCAAGAAATTCCCTTGTCACAAATTTTTTTTTTACAAAAATTAACATTCTAAAATTAAACATTCTGAAAGACTACAAATTACAAACTTTGGATTTTCTATTTGAAGATTTGTTTAAATCAAAGATGATTTCGAAACAATCAATTGATAGAAACTCTAGTTTTGTTAATTAAATTGTGTCCAATTTTCTTCTGTTTTTGAAATGGATATTGCATATTTGACTTGCTAATCCTGTTTATAAACATGAACAATTTTGTTTTGTTCAGATTATGCAAAAAAAGGATATGTAAATATACATATGAAAGTATATGCAAAATGTGACTAAAGTTTTTTATTAAAATACACTTTCTATTATTGGATTTCTAAAACACTGCAAATTGCAAAATTTTATTCTGCAAAATTGCACTTTCTGAAAAACTACAAATGACAAACTTGGGAGGTTTATTTAAAAGTTTGTTTGCATCAAGGGTGTTTTGGAAATAATCAAATGAGAGAAACTTCAATTCTATTATTTCAATTTAATCCAATTTTCTTCTGTTTTTTATGAAGTGCGTTTCGCATATTTAACTTGCTAATCAATGATTCATTCCCGTTTATAAACAAGGAGAATTCTAGCCGACTAGTCTACACGAACAGACAGCACACTCAAAACCCAAAACAAATATAAATCGAGCATATTATCCATCGTTGCTGCTTTAATGATAATTTTAATTACAACGAGGCATAAACAATACAATGCGGTTTTGTGGTCTGCACTGAGACTACAATTGATATGTTGTTTTCACAATAAATTTTCTCCTATTAAGTAGCCTCATTGCATACATATACAAAATCAGTGAGCTGCACGCAGTAATTATTTTCTGAATGCATTTTGCATTCAACTTGGCGTTTCTTTGTTTATTCGGGCCGATATATCTCGCCTTGTGCAAATTTGCACATTCATAACGCGATATACTTCGCGCTTTATGCACGCGCTTGTTTATTATTCATTTGCGCGAGCAATCAAATCAAAATACTACTCGTATCATACGATGCTATTTGATGTGCGAATGCAAACACGAGAAGCCTACATTTTGCGCAATTTGCAACATGCATATTGTCGAACGGATGCCTGCGTTTTCTGATGGCTGGGGGCGAAGAATTATGGCCGCACTGATTCATCAGAAAATGGTTTTTCATCGTGTTGCTTCTTGGGATGCATGTGTAAATTTAGAGGTACGTGCACATGTTGACTTTTGCTGTGTGCCCTCACACGTGCCATGCACACGACATTTTGCAGGGAGGGCCAATGCGACGACGAAGACGCCATCCACAGCTTCAGATCTTGGTGGAAGCGCACACATGGAAAAAGATGCGATTTATTTATAGTTTCATCTTCTGCTCGCGTATTAATTTACCTTCAATCCTGAGCACGTAACTTGAAGCTCAACGAGGCTGTTTCGTTTCATTTCGACAGCCCATACCGTAAATAAACAATAACTTGTTTATCATCGTTTAAAACTTGCTAATTGATGGTGTAAATTATTGTGGTGATAAAATGTCATTCGATGGATGTGTTTCAATGTTACCTGAAATACATTTTGGTTTTCTTTGCTCTATAATTGTTTACTCGTGTTAAAGAACATTTTGGGGTTCATTTGTTTGCCCATCTTCTACAGTTTTCCAAGGTAGAAAAAAATCAGATTTTTCTTAATAGCCCTGAATTTGAATATTATGTCATAAGCCAAATATTTTCAGAAATTTGCCCATTTACTGTCATCTGTCCAAAAAGTTTGAAGAATATTTTTTGATAAAATTTGCAAGTTGAAAATTGAAAAGGTAGATATTTTCAGTTTAGTTTTTTAAACAGTTTAAAAGTCTTCTTCAGTCTTCTTACAATTTGTACAAAGAGGTAATTTCAACAGAACTACAATTTATTAGGAGCAATTCTTTGAAACTTTAAATTTATTAATACTTGATGTTAAAATCTACATCAAATCTACATCAAGAAAGCTTCAAAAGTCATAATCTGGAATTTTTGAAAACATGAAAACACGAAAAATTTCGTGAGGGATTTATAATTATTGCTGTCATGATTTAAGTTACTGAATTATTTTTACAAAAATAATTTCTTTCTAGATTCTATTTATTTTATAAACGAAGAATCCAGAAACTAGAGAAGAAATAAATAAATTTACACAACCAAAATAATGCTAAGAATTTTAGAACAATAAAGAAATCTTCCTGTAAAAGTTGATAACAAAGAATTTAGTACCAAAACTTGTTCTTTTTCTGAATGCCTAAAAAATGTTTGATCTCGTAAGAACAGGAAACTAAATGCTCATTAAAAATGTTATTTATTCTAATTTTGTAATTTACATTGTTTTATAAATAGATGGTATTCAAAAATACAATTTTAAATCATATTTAAAACAAAAAATTATTGAACATTTCCTTCAAAATTACATAATCAATTGAAAATGTCTTCAGTTTCTTCAATCACTTTTAGATAAATTTTCTGATGTGCCACAACTTTCAGTTAAATTATCAAAATTACTGTTTCTTCCTCAAAGAACTTTGTATATTCTTAGGAAGGATGAATAATAAGAAAACAAAAGAATTCACAATGAAAATCATAATTTAATAAAAACTTAAACAAAAATAAATTAACAAAATGAAACAAACTGAAGAATTGTAGTATTTAATTGCACATTTTGCATTGCACTGGAAAAGAATTTGTTTATCAATTTGTATAAGATATAAATAGTTGATTCAATTTATATGAATTGTTAACAGGTGATAAAATTTAAAAATATATAAAACTTTGAAAAAAAAAGTATAAATAATGGTATAAAAGATGATAGGATAATGATACTAATGATGGTTGATTGCACTCTTTCAGCCTTTTGACAATAAGGTGCCAGCAAGGACAATAGATCCTTAAAGCCTGCGTCCTTCAGTTTTCGACAACTGTCCAACCTTCAGTTCGTCCACTTTCTTCGGCATCGCCTGCGGTACCGCTTCCCATTCATAGACCCCATCCAGTGGGACTTCATTCTCAAAGTCAAAATTCCATTTCTCCCGTTTTTCTGCCGCTTCCGCCCGCAATGTTTCCAGAAATTTTTGAGCTCGCTCCTCGTCCAAATCGTCATCTTCTGGAGGAAATAATCTTCGCCTACATTTTGGTACATTGGACCCTGAGGACTCGTCAGTCTTTGGTTCTGAAGAAACCATCTGAAACAAGACACAAAATTGTATGTTGCTATCACTGTTAAAGTTTAGACGTTTCGTTTCGTAGGGAAATCGATTCTTCGAGGTTCACAACAAAGAAGGAATATGACAGGGAATACGGGAGGGAAAGGGAATGTGTAGGGAGCGTTCCCCTTTTTGAAATGGGGAAATAGACACAGGGAATATAGCTATATTTAAATCCAGTGAGTCATGATTTTCATCAATGCTTTCTGGAATGAAAAAGAATCAATAGCAAAATGGAAATTGTGACGTAGGAGTTGTTACTTTCAAAGCTTGCTTGATACAATTTCAACAATGCAACATATTGGGAACAATGCCAATAGCATGTGGAATTGATAAGGAAAGGCCTTGGAATGGACGTTTATTCGTTTGCGCACGTACACAACCAATCGATTATCGATTATCGATTGAGTGCACGTTTAGATTTCAACCAGGAATTTCTACAAACATTTGCAGGTTAAATTGATACATGTTTGAGAAAATTACTTTCACCGAATGATTTTGTGCATACAGATACTAAAATTGCAAGGATACACACTCATGGAAAATATCTCCTTGAATCTTCTTTGTTACAAAATTGAAGAATCATGGAAGAAAATATCAAAGCCAATCTGAAAGATACTGATATTTTTTTACAAGGATTTTCTTGCAGAAAACAAAAATGGGAGACAACATATGACAACATATGATTTTGATATTTTCTAGGGTTAGTATCTAGGATACACAAAATCACTTCTTGCACAGCACCAGAAAGGCTGAACTCACCTTGGTCTCAATTCTGTCTAATCCTCAGGATAATGCACAACACTCTGCGTGACTGGATGGATTCGACTGCGGGGAAATGACCGAGATGCCTTCCAGTGACGCCAACAAAACGAATGCCGTGTGCAGCAGGAGTTGGCGTCTACTGCAGTCCTGCTACTCGGGCTCGTTGTTCGCTACTGACGACCGAGAGCGCAGTCGTACACGGCATGGGAAATTGCAATCTAAAATTACGCCCGTCTATTCACAGTCTACCGAGACCAATCGATCCAGCAAACGACCTCCAGCTAGCTAGGTATTATACATCAACACAAATTGTATCTCAGAGATATCTGACGGTTGTTGATAGGTGTCAAAATGGATGCTGTCATCTGAAAAAAAAACGAAAGGGTTCCAAAGGGTTTTTCCAAGTTTTCCAGGTTGAAGTTATGGTACAAGAGGATAGAAGTTGTGTGGAGGTAGTCGTTTTGCACATGAAGATGTCTTTAACCTTGCTGAACGTCTGGGAGTTCGAAGAAGAAACAATGGTAAGAGGTGCGCTCGATGAAGAGAGAAACTTCCGGTTTTACGCTTGAAGGATTCGCGACTGGTGGGAAGGTATTCATCCGTGTTGTAATTACTGTTCTTCGTTCCCAGGAGGATCATTAAACTGAGATTTAATGATGGTTGGATTGCCAAATCACAAATTTTAATTGTATGGTATTAAAAACTTTGGTCAAACTTCATTGTAACAAAAGTTTAATAAAAATGAAGTCAGGATAGTCAAGAAAATGAACCAAGGAAGAATTTAATAATAAAAATGTTACCTGTAATTGTTATATTTTTAAAGATATTGTCAAAATTGAGGTTTGATTCTTATTGAAGTTCAAGTTTCACAAAAATATTATTGAACATTTAATGTTAATTTTCCTTTCGATACAAATTTTGAATGATTACAAATCTTGCATTATGTATGCATCTATAAATTTTCGAATAATTTTTAATGTTTAGTTATCAAAATAATTAACTTAATAACTATAGAATTAATAGTTTTTGGACAGTCAAATAACAAACATTTCATTTTGTGGATTAATATTTGTTCTGCATATACAATTTTATTGGCTATCAGAAATTCTTAGTCATCCAAATTTTGTATTTTTTAGTGCCACCATTCGAATGAAACTACGCAATTTATTTAATCGAAAACTCAATCAACAAATGTACCACACATTTCCGAATGACAGAAATTCATATCATCAAACCAAACAAACCGAGACATAGGATGGGCACCATAAAGTTGGAAATTTTGTCGATAAATAAAATGCCATAATATATATATTTCATATGTGGATAATTACACAAATTGAACTCTTGCAGCTGAATCAGCTGCACGAAAGGTCACGATAAATGGCGATATTAATTAATCTAATTGACCTCGACGCTTGATTNAATATATATATTTCATATGTGGATAATTACACAAATTGAACTCTTGCAGCTGAATCAGCTGCACGAAAGGTCACGATAAATGGCGATATTAATTAATCTAATTGACCTCGACGCTTGATTATACGTGATACACGTTGCTGACAGTCACCCACGATGAAAAGTCTACAAGTGCAATGATCATTCAAGCAGAGTGTGCTAATAAGGTCTTAAAAATCAGGGCTTCTATTGAAATTGCAGTCAAAGATTTAATCCTTTTGGAAACTTCAACTTTTGAAAAATATATTTTTTTACTATGTCTAAAATTTATTTCCAAAATTACATTTTGATTTTGGTTTTGCCTTGGTTTGGTCCTTCTGATGATGTGTTTGATGTGTTGAATGAAGTGCATCATTGTTGATTGTTATTGAAAGGAGCATCCTGCAGTGAAAAGGCGCGAAGAATAAAGCTAAACAATGAGTTTAAATTGAATTTTGGACATTTATTAAAGAACACACAAAGGAAACACCTTAAGCAAACGGCCGAATGATGTTTGTATGCAAATGTAAGTTGAGGTTTGGAAAATCGTTTCCGTTTGGTGACCAAACCCCACCCAGAAACCAAACTTCCTCCTTTGTCTTTATTTTTTGAGTGTAACTATGTTTCAACAAGTTTGGTATCTTCATGTATCAACTTGAAATTGGTTTATATTGATTTTTCGATTTGTTGATAAGGATACAACGAAAGACCTCATATTTCAACTATTCTCTTCTTTTCTTTCTTTCAAATAGTTCAGTTTTTCTACAAAATATAAGGCTAAGAAAAACCTGATCTTTATTACAAATTCGATGAGATATTATTTAAATGTATGGACGTGTAACAAGAATATCAGAAAAATCATAGAAAATGTATGTATTTGAACTTTGAAATTCATTTTCATTGATGTAACCAAACTAATCATAAAAACTAAACAAAAAACTAGATATTGAATTTTGCAAAATCGAATCACTTTTCGGTTTGTGGATAAGGATTTTACCAGGTTTAAGTTTTGGATGGCCTCATATTTCAACCATTCTCTTCTTTTCTTTCTTTGACGAGTTCAATTACAAAATAAGAAGTTGTAAAAACCACAGTGTACAAGACAAATTCAATATTGATAGTGTAACAAAATTCATATAAAATGAAGGAAAGTTTAGTTATCACCATTGAAAATGGATGGTTCTTCTACACAGTTTGACCTATTTCAAGTGACCATAAAGAAAATTCATTCTCAAAACTATCCAAACCATTCAGAAAGCGAAATATGAAATTTTGCAAAATCGACCCATTTTTTCTGCAAAAACTGATCCCAAAACGTCTTACATCATATTAAACGATGCATGCGATCGAATTAGGTGTAATTGAGTGTAAAACTAGTAATCCAACCCCCGTTTGTGCAACCAGCAGACACCAGATGGCCAACGCTCCAAAGACGATTTTCTTACCCATTAAAACACCCAACAACTTGTCTTCTTCTTTTTTCCTTCAGACTTGATTAAATAATGGCGATGGGTCTTAAATGACACATGCAGGTCGTGTGTCTACGTGGGTCGGATTTGGGGGTGGCAGCCATCCGACAACGAGGCGTTACAAGAACTATGCACGTATTAGTTTACCCATCAAGAGTGGTATTTCCGCCGTGCTTCACCTATATCCGTTTCACACTGCGCCCTTTAACTTCAACATTGCGAATGATTTGCATAATAATCATCGAATGACTCGGTCATTTAGCAAGAACCATCAGAGGGTGGTACGGTTGTTGCCTTCTTCTTACAAGAAGTGCATTTCCTCCGCACTTTTAAGACAATGGCACAACCATCAGAGACAATGCTCGATTTGCATAATTATTGGGTTGACGCATATGATTTCACGGTCTGGGTGTCATTGTATGTTGATTAAGTGCGGTCTCAAGTCAGTTTCGAGTTGGTTTTGATTTGGGTTGAAGGTTTGATTTAATTCGCGCAGCTGTGTAAACAAATGTGTGCTAAAAATGTATAATTCTTATCGGCGTATGACGCCGCGTATGACGATGCTACTTGATCGAGTTTGCTTCAACTTGATTCGACATGTTATTCAATTCAATCGCAGTTAATTAAAGTTGATCAACAAAAATGAGGATGAGTAGGTCATGATTGGGCTGAAATATTTGGGCCTGTTTGACGTCGTTAGTTTCCTTTGTGATTTTCTTTTGTTGGTTGCGGAAGAATCTGGAAATTGTATAGTATTTCTTTGAATTTAGGGTGAAGTTCCCATTGAGAAAAGTCTACGGTTAAATTTTGCAAAATATGAAGCCCATTTTGGGTCCATTCACTATTTTTTCTTGATACACCTGAAGGTGATGAATCACTGCTAAAAAGGGCGAAAAGAAATTTTAGCTGATCTATTTTTAATCGTCTTCAGTTTTTGGAAAGTTGAAGCATTGTTTGATGGTGTGAAATTTTTTAATAACTGATCCCTTTCATTCATTGTCAGTCTTTGAAGATTTTCCATAAAAAAATGATTATTGAATTCCTTTTTCAGTAGTTCTTACATGTAATTTTCTTGTATTGTAAAACAATATTGGAATTGTAAAATAGGTCAAGATATAATTAATTTAACAACCATGTTAATATTAACAATAAATATTTATTGATTTACCTAAGAAGACAAAATACATAATAACATATTTGAAAAATGAGGAACAACAAAAATATCATGAAAAGAAATGATTTTTCTATTACTTGATAAACAACAAACAATAAATTAAATTTTCTATTATATCTGTTCATGAAATTGGAACATTTTTGAGAAAATTTGTACTATAATTCTTTACAGGAAAATAATTCAGACACAAACTGCATTCACACATTCTGCAATTTATACCCCGCAAAATCAAAAGGGTCCTTGACAGAACTTTGCCATAGTCATACCAATTAATAAATGACATTTCTAATTGACTAATTAATGTATGACCATGCCCACCCCCGCGTCGTGGACGCGTCTGTCAAGAATTACCCAGGTGGAACCTTCTTTGCAAAATTTTGTAATTCCCCTGATCACTATGTCTAATTTTATTGACGATAATACAAATAGCATTTCTCGGTGGAATATTGTAAATCTCAATAATGCATTTGAAAGTGCATTAAATTTGCAATAAAATGATGTTTGAATCAGTTTCATAGGTCCTCCAGTTACGAAGAAATAGTTATCAGAAAATACACAACATTTAAAGAGGAAAACGAATGCTAAAAATAATCATTTTAGATTGGATTGACGACAATACCAATGGCATTTCTAGATGGAATTTTGCAAATGTCTAAATGGCAATCGAAAGTACATTAAATTACCTATAAAATATGGTCTGAATTTTTCGGATTGGACTTCCAGTTCCCAGATAATACATACATGATTAAGTAATCCTTGTCACTATGACTAATTAAATTGACGACAATACCAATAGCATTTCTCGGTGGAATTTTGTAAATCTCAATAATGCATTTGAAAGTGCATTAAATTTGCAATAAAATGATGTCTGAATCATTTTCATAGATCTTCCAGTTACTGAGAAATAGTTATCAGAAAATAGACAACATTTAATTAGGGAAACAAGTGTCAAAAAATGATCATTTTAGGATAAATTGACACCAATACCAATAGAATTTTTAGATGGAATTTTGCAAATTGCTAAGCACCAATCGAAAATACATTGTTCAGAGAATGATTCTGTACAAAAATAATCAAAAATAATTTCTCCCTTCGTATCCAGACAGGAAACCGGATGGAAACCCCAGAAATTCCAAATTTTACGTCTTAACTCAGATGTTCATATCTTGGGGGAAACGAACCCATCCACCCTCTTGCATTCCACATCCCAAAAGGTATAAATAAATTCTTGTGATATTTCATATACCACATGGATCCTGCATGGGTGCTTCTGTTTCCTGTCTGCATGTTCCAGCAGACACCTTCAAGTCCCCCACATCATCTAAAATTTCTCTTCAGCCAGAAAAAGTTTCCCAACTAATTATAAAAAATTCCCGCCAATTTTACATAGTTTTTATAAATCCCCATTTTCGTGATGTTTTTGTAAGCTTCAAGCATCAAGGTACATCCATACATCTTTGTAAGCTGAGGACCTGTGTTACGAAACATTCTTCAGCAAGTTCTTTCTTCATTTTTGTGCAACATCTCTCTAATCGGTTCGCTCGTTTTCCATTTCGTTTGTTCGCGTTATTTCGAGGTGCACGCACATCGTCGAATGCCATATGGCATCTCATTGTGGCCAATACCTGAAGTATGGATCTCAGATGGGGCAGCCAGCCATCGACAATGAAAGCGTGGACCATCCGAGGCGAGAGCGCTCGCTGAAGACATATTGCTCTGCCTCTTGTCACTTCGTTGGCGCGCCAAGTGTTGGAGATGCGAAAAAATGCGTACATGCATACATAAATTAATAATCGTTTAGCACGAGGAAACTGACACCATCGGTTGAAGGAAGAAGAAGTGAGTGGAATGGGTTCACTCGAACGAGAGTGTCATATGTTGGACGTGAGTACATTGTTCCTCTGGCATGATGTGAAATTTGATACAATGGCTATCAACTGGCGACTAACTGCATTTATTGATAATGCAGACAGTATTAGATTGCAAAATATTAATTGTTGTTGCTAGGATGCATTCCAACAAGTAGTCATCCAGGAATGTTTGCAAATTCTCTTCGAAATAACAGTACCATTCCAGAAGAAGACGATCTAATTTCAGTTATGACTTTTTTTTCAAATTTTAATTTACAAACTCAAAAAAGTTGATCCTATCTATTTATCACTAGAACTGAAGTTATTTCAATTTCAGAAAATCTCTGGTCAAATATCATTTTTTCATTAGTGACAAGATGTTAAAATTCTCATTATAAACACTTTCATGCCGGAAAAACTTTAATAATGATCCAAAACTAAAGTTCAAGTTCTCAAGAAAAATTTCATTCAATCTTTTTGCCAGTAAAACTTTTGTACATTTGTAATTTGTTTTGTCAAATATTGTTTTTTCTTGGTATAAAGTTTTTATTAATAATAAAGTTCTCATATGATGAAAATGCGATACCATTATAAACATTAGCATACCAGAAAAGTTTATCAAACTTGATCAATGTTTGGTGAATTTCAATAAATATTTCAAACCCAAAGTTTAAAAACTAAAAATTACTTAATACAATTTTATTACTAAGAATTTTTGTAAATGTGAGTAACTTCAATTGCAGATATTCTTTCATCTTCTCATTTGTATCTAATTTTTATTAATGATAAAGCTCTCAAAACATTATTCGGAGATTATATTACAATAATTACCAATTGATGAAAAGAGGATGAATCTTATTTTTAACTCAAACTTAAATTGAAAACCAAAAGAACAAAATCTCTATAAAAACTTAATGAAATTAACAGTAAAATTTTCGCAAATTTGAACTAATTTTCAATTTCAGGATTTCTATTTTCAGGCTTTATCATTAGTTCGAATATTATATTATATTAATTACCAACTGATGAAAATATGATACATATTATAAGCATTACTATACAATAAAGAGTAAAATTCATTTATGATCATTTTTTACAATTATAAGAACAATCTCAAAAATAGAAGTTGATATAATCTTATCATGAGTGACTAGTTCTAAATTGGATAATTTCAGAAATTTTATTGGACCCTTCATTTCTTCATTAGTGCCAAATTTTTATTGATTCCAAAATTCTGAAAACATTCTTCTTTGGTGGTTCTAACAATTACCAACTGATGAAAATACGATGACAACTCAATAATACCATGGTAAAAGGCTTAAATATATTTACGATCTGGGAAACTCTGAACCAACGAAACAAAAACACAATACATAATGCTGGCACGTGGTTTGGCAATTTGTCCCCCAAACAAACGATGTTTCGTTACAATTTCGTCGATTTAATAAACGAACCCAACGATTGCATTCGATGGGCTTTATACCATGGTAGATCCTTATCATCAGCAGCATCGGTTCAACTCGTTCGTGTTACTGTTGCCAATCCTTCCGTCTCATTGTTTACGTCCTCTTTTTTTCGGCATTTGCCTGCATCATTGTCGTTACAGCTCTTTTTGGTATTTTTTCGAGTGCAATGATGCGGGCACTACCTGGACTGCATGAACCACATGCAGCACGCGTCCACATACAATAAAACCCATCAGAAATAAAATAAATAAAAAAAATAAAATAAAAATACGTCTGTCGGTGCTGGTGCTTATCAAGATGCATGATGGTGTGTGCGCGTTTGTATCGAATTCGGCCGCAATTGCAACGGCCGACAAAAAGACCCGAACAACGAAATTATAAATGTATGGTTAATAAGTGCGTGCGAACCAGTCGAGCGACAAAAATCAGTTGCTGCTGTTCTTATCCAGATGCTGATCTTCTTCATTGCTACATTTATAAGTGGCAGGCAACACGGTAGTTTTCGAATTGTAACTCGGTTGCAATTGAATTGTAATTTGTGTGCATCTGCCTTATGGTACAATGCAGAAACCACAGGGAGTTTACAAATTAATATGCACTCGATGGGTTCTTCAATGGTTTCTGATTTATGATTGCTTTGAAGATAAAAGGAGTGATTTTACCATTTGAGTTGTTTTTGTTTTAAAATTTTCAAATTTCCAATTCGAGATTTCAAAGAGTCTACCATAAATGTGCAAATTTCTAATTGGATATTTCAGAGATTGATCTAAATATTTGCAAATTTCATTTTCAAGATCAGCCATTA
>JARJDZ010008742.1:0-12264 GCA_030264555.1 Aleochara sp. GC000083 | reverse complement strand
GCGTTTATCGGGTGCCATAGAAGGAAAGTTTGAATCGCTATATCTGGCATCTAATTAATAAAAAATTACATTATATTTCTTACGCTTATTTTATTTAAGATTTATATATAGAAAATCGATTGGGCTACCCGAAAAAGGTAGCAACAAAGAATTTATTGTTCTATTAAATTGACTGGCTAAATTAATGATTAAAAGAAAGACCAATGGTATTATCAGATGTGTAGTAAACATTTCAGGTAATGGCTTAATAATGCATCGCATAAAAGGCGTTCAAGCACGCTACAAAACTAAATAAAGATCCAAGACGAGAAAATAAAGAATCAATTAAATAATTTATTGACGTCTACCTTATTTTTAGTTTCCTCTTTGCTCACATGAATGGCAAAAAAATTGTGGCAAATATCTATTTTTGAGATAAACTAGTAATTGGTGAACAGGACGAAGTTGGAAAAAGGACGAAAAAATAAACAAAGCAACTAAGCGTGTTCAACTTCCGAACTAGACAAAAGTTAGCGCAAAGACTAATGATGGCTATTAAGGATAATAATAAGGACGTTTAAGGTGATAAATTCGCTGCCATTATTATCCTTAATTGATTAATTATTTGCTGTGCGCTTCGTATTGCCAGGTACACACTTTTAATCGATTGAATTCACTTCTACAGGGAGTGTTCTTCAAGTACTCCGAATAACTTTCTAGCACAACAAAAAGTTCTATATTGTCCTGACATAAGTTTACACCAAAGTGTCGTTAGTCCTTTAATATTTACACGCTGTGGATATCCGAGGAAGGTTATGATATTTTTGCAAAATTTAGCGTACACCTTATGCAACTAAAGAAATCCATCAGAGATGAATAATGGAAGGCAAACACTCCTTCGTTCCTGTCTATCCTTCTGCAATATTGTATCGAGTGAATTTCAAGTATCAGCATATTCCTATCATAACGTTACACCAACATATGTGTACATTGTCATTCTTATCCTTTACTTATTGCAAGGATAAATGTATGGAATATTAATATTTGCAAAGTATCCAATGTTAAATTTTTATTTCATCATTGCTTTGGAACCAAATTGAATTTTTAAGTACGATATTAAATCGGATTTGCAAATATTTAGCTTGAAAATCTATTTCGAATATTTCTGCTAAAGGAAGCCTGGTGAGTTACCACTGTTGAGCTTGGATTTAGTTGTGAAAATCGCAAATTGAGAGCAAGCGTAGCTGGTGGCAAAACGCCGGACATGGACGTGGAAATGTTGGAAATGGCAAATCGATATGACAAAAATTACACCTGCAGATATAATATATGGCAGGATATAAATGCACATCACGTATTGAAATTTTCTACTAGCTTCTCTTCACTATAGATGCACGTCCACATTCACAATACCGTGCTACTCTCGTCCTTTCGATATTTCCTCTCTTTCGACAAGATTCGCAGGAAAACTGCCACCAAACGTGCACCACACGTATTCCTTTTACTGTGCTATTTAGGCTTTTTCTTGCTGGTGTCGTCACATGCATAAAATTGTACCCACAATGTAAATAAATATGCAAATTCGTTACGACTTTGAAATCCTAACATTGCACGAATTAAACTTGACTTTTGCCCAATATTTTGCCAACGAATAAGAAATTTAAAGTCGTTTTGTATTTTCTTTGAATGGGAATTAGTTGTGTTAAATTGAATTTTAATTACTGTAAAATAATATAAAGATCAATATAAATAGAATGGTTGACGTCAAGCAAAACATTAAGAGAACAAATTCGGTGCAACTTTGCAACGATGGCACTGAAATAAAATTGTCAATGAAAGAAGGAAAAGCGGAAAACCCTTGAAGTGATATGAAGCAGGCAAAAAGTCAGAGCAAGCTGAGCAGACGGTCGAAAGCAAATTAAAGAAACCCATAGAAAGTGCAACAGGATAAAAAAGGAAGCAGAAGATGGTTAAAGTTAAATATTAAGTTTTGGGGCGAGCGCATTCGCTTTTCTATTCCTCTGCTCTTTCTAACTTTCCTCCAGAGTGTGCAACCAACGACCGCCTATATGTAAAGTCTGGCAAAGAATATGTAAATCTTAAAAGATGAGAGGACGATGACGGTACAAGTCAGGACGACATTCACTGTAAGAGTGCCCCTATAAAAGAGACGCGCAGAGACCGTTGAAGGGCATTATCATATTTAATGTTATTAAAATACCCTCGGAATTGCGTTACTTGCGCATTGATAGTGCAATCAATCAGTCAATGATTTAATAACAAAAAAAAACGTATCGATGAATCGTGGAATTATTTCATTTGCATGCAGGGCGCGTTCTCGATTTTGGACTCGTTTCCGCATTCTGTTTTATTCATTTATTGCGCGTTTACATTCCGCGAATTCAATTGATTTTGATTTTCATCCATGGAAGTTGTCGATTCCATTCTAGCAAATCCTGAAAGTCTGCCATTCCAACCTCATTCATTTCCAATTAATTAATGCATTTATTGAGTGCCAACTAGCTAGTTTATAGTGTGCATGTAAGTTATGCGTACTAATGACTTGAAATTGTATGTTTCCTCGAGAGCTGTAACCAAATCGGATACCGTCACTTGCGTGGGTGGTGATATGTGTTAATATGTGATGGATTTCATTAAAAGTGAATTCTTATCGTATTCAATTCCAAGAAGGAGACGTATGAATACGTAATTTGCTTCGAACGGGCGCATAATGGCCGTGCCAGAGTTTATATGAAATGCATATTAATAAATACAAGGCGGCTGAGTCAGTCCCTCGAGCCGCCCCCGAACGCCGTACCTTTCGTGTAGCAATGGCAAGCAAAGTAATTCACTTTATTATTCTGCATATTTCATATCTTCCCGTAGACGTAGACGAAACGAACGAACCGAGCGAATGATGGCGTCTCATATCGTTTGTATGCTCTCACAAGTTGCATGCCGCCTCCGTCGTTGCCGCCGCCGCCAGTGGCTGCTATTACAAACTCTCAACTGCATACTAGAGACGTTAGAAAGGTAGGGAGAAGGCGCACGTCTATAAATTCGGTTTCGCCAACATTACATTTATTTGCACGTGCGGCATAGTGCATTCAATTCCCCCCGCAGAGCCGCCCCCCGAGCACTTGATGGAAGGAAAATGCCACACTTGCCCATTGCATTTCCGGGAAGGTATATTACACGTTGGATGCACACAACACATCTCGCAGAATAGATGCATAAAGATGACACTAAATATAAGGAATTATCCTGGAAATCCCTCTTCGAGAGACGTCCAGGATTCTGCCTTATTAAACGCCTAAGAATTTATGGCTAATTCACAATTGAACGAATCGCTGCTGCCAGTGGGCTAATTCTGCTAGGAGTTGGTGCCAATTTCCTTATTTTTTCCTGCTTCCTGTCTGGATCCTGCTGCGTGTACAGGAGCAATGGTAAGTCGTCAATTCGTTTCAGTGATGCGGAAAGCGTTAAATGCATTAAATGCGCACCAGTGCGCGTATTTCTTGCGTGAGTCGCAATAAATTTTAACAACGAGACAATTTATAACGAAGAGGCGTTAATTAAAAATCTTCTATGATCAGTAAATTTATTAAGGAAGAGATCGCGTATTCGCAGTGGAATTAATACAATTCTAAAATTGAGGCAAGATTCATTAACAAAACCGAATCAATTCAAGTTTATAAACACTAACTTTCTTTAGGGCTCAAATTTAGCATCTAACTTTTTAATGTTTCAGCGTCTTAAATTTTGTTCTAAATATATTGAGATGGAAATTGAATAATCTTAGAAAGTTTTTAATTAGAGGGAAAAATTCAACAATTTTTGTATTATTAGTAATCCATTAAACATCATCTCCAAGGACTTCAAGGTTGTTATCCTTACTTAACATTAGAGTTAATCAAATCGAAGGTAATAATTTGTCCGGTTGTCCATCCATGGATGGATATCTAAGGGATGCATTTGCAGTGCATAGTGATTTATTAGTCGCAGCGGTTAAGCACAATAATTAGTAGGTCCCCGGTTTGAGTTTGCCGCCTCCCTGGTTACAAAACGGAGGCGGCATAGGGAATGCTCATGCCAATGTGCCTGTGTAACCTCCATAATTCTCCGCACATATCTCACCAAATACAGAGCACAATCTCCCAATGTGCACGCACTACATAGTTAGTGCTAGTTAGTAGTCAGCAAGCAGAAAGAAAACTACGAAAAGAAAAATTTCTCAAACATTGTTTAATGATCTGGCTCTTAGACCTCGTCAGTTATACAGTTGAAGTAGCTGAAACTTTTTCATATCATAACTTGTCAAGAGCAAACACAGAATGCTATTTGCCATTTGCAAATTGAATTTTGAATTTTCGCAATACTTCTTCGATTACGTTGAACAGGCATTTTGAATCATTTTATTCATTCGGTGAAGAGTGTTGCTGGTTACCAGTTGAAAAATGCCCAAATTTAAGAGCGGCAGGACTAACACTACGAAAATAGAATTTCCCGGTAATAAAACACAGGGCGCAAAAAGTTTGGCGAAACTTTGGTGACATGAAACGTGTTCGTAAAATCCGTGAAATGTGAACTAGCTGCCCCAAAGGCAATATAGCACAATACAAAAAGCTACTTGTGCAGTGTTAATGTATTCAAACAATGTATTTGGCTGCAGCCGTACACGCGCTTTTTTTCCTGCCGTTGTTGTCGTGCGAATGAAACGTTTGGAAAATTCAATCACGCTGAACACGCGCGGTGTGAAAAATATATATTTTCTTTTTGAATGCACCCCTCGAAATGAATTTTCACCGACAATTTTATTCAATGAATCTATCAGGGCTTGCAAGGGACCAATTTAATTCACATTTTAATTTTATTATTCCTGCTAAAATTTCTAATTAATGAATTATTTAATGGGTAATTAAATTTAAATTTTATTTAACATAAACGCTAAATTAATTTTTTATTCACGATTTGAGTTGATCAATTTTTCCAAACAATTTTTGGGCATTATATATCAGTTGAAAAACAAAATCAACATGATACTTTTGAAAACAAGTGCAATTGACAATATCATGGCAAAATTGAAATTACTGTTATAAAGGACACTTTAGTTGAAATCGTATCAAAAAGCAAATTGAATATGTCACTCAGTTCATTGCAAATGAAAATTCGCAAATTGCCTCGAGCAAATTGCGTTCGTATGATAATTAGCAGGACATAAAAAGACCGTGTAATTTGCTGGCAATTAATTTTAAATGCCAATAATATTAATCGCTACAAAATGATGAAACTCCAATTTCGGAAATCCCTATTACAGGATTATAGCGAATTATATTGGGGAAGCAAAAGCCGGTTCAGTTTTGCCCGATCTAGAGGAAAAACTTATTACGTTCTTATGTCAAAAAAGTTATTAAGTTGCTACTGTCAAGACCCTTCCAATAAGCTGATTAGAAGGACGCCCTCTGGACAACCTTAACAAGTCGTTTCATTTTCTCCCCATTTCCAACCGGATTATTATAAGGACTTATTTATTCTTTGTGCTCATAGGAAGAGAGACGATAAGAAAAGCAGGTATTTTTCAAACATCGTATTGACTACAATTGATACCTAATTTAAGGATAATACAACGATTATCTGCAGATAATCTTAATTGTTTCCAACAAACGAAAATTTTTGAGAAATTTAAAGACTAATTGTAGCAATATTTTATTGGAGTGATATTGTTGGTCAAAATTTTAAGCTCATTGGCTAATAAAATTTATATTGCATCATATCATCATATCACACATCAATAAATCTTGATAAATTGTTATCGAACTTTGAAAAGCACATCTCTAATTGAATAGGAAACGATCGTTTGTCAATCGAAATGATTTTCTATCGGCATTTGCACGTATTGTTGTTGTATAAGCGACTATCTCACCGTTTTACGAGGTGATCCATTTCACGAGAGATGCGACCCAACTAGCACTACGTACTACAAGCTAGTATGGAAGTGCGCGTCCACTCGATGACCGAGTAGCGAGTAACTCATAAATGGATTTGTCTTGTGTCAATTAGTGTGTTATCAGTTAACAACTTCAGATAACGCGTCCAACCGTGTCGGACCAATGGTACGTTATGCATCGGTCATAAATTTCAATCAATGCCTGCCGATCTGCGCATTCTGGCAACAAATCAATGCCCATTAGTCATTGCTCAATACCAGGTGAAACAAATTACTCATTTTTACCTAGTGCTGCGAGTGTAATTCTTGGCTAAATTATACCATCACACAAAATGGGAAAATATATATGTTGTATGAAGGATTTTCACAAAAATAGGGTTTAAACTCGAATATTGAACCATTGATTCGGGGTTTAACGAAGCGAGATGAAAATTGCGACAGAACTAATAGTCGATGATGGGTATTGATGATGATTTACGTATTCTCTATGTGTCATCATAAATAGACGGGGAGTAATGCATGGATTACGTTGTCGATGTTGGATGTGAAATTCTAGGATAAAATACAAAAATGTAAATTCCAACCCCGAAAATTTCCTACCAATTCAACTAATTAGGTATAATTTTTAAAGTACAACTTCATTATGGTAATGATAAGCTCCAAACCTGACAATCTGTAATATTAGTAAAGTAATTAATGCAAATTGGTATGAGTCAACTCGGACATTATTTACATCAAAAAACAAACCAGACTTTAATATCTCATTAATTTCCCATTTCGTCTAAAATTTCCGCTGCCTTCGTAATTGACGTGAAACAAGTTGTATTTACCTTCGCACTTAATTTCGTACACTTCACACTAACCGCTAATCATCTATTGTATATCGAATCGAACTTATTTGGGAGAGCGCATGCGACACGACACGAATTATTCATTAGCCCATTTATGCGCTGATAAATTGATGCTAATTAATACACGCGTACAGAGAGAGGAAAGTTGTAAAGTGCGGCTGCCGTCCCAGCACGAGCTCTAATAGCCGATCAAAACATCGAATGACATCTGAACACACAATATTATCATTAGCGCCGAATGAGCCTGATGTCGGGGCTACCAGAAATGGATCAACCGATAATCGTTATCACCCCTCAATCGAAACCACATGAAGAGGTCAAAACTCACCTCCTCCTCCGCCACCCCCAGCAAATGAATGTGGTTCATTTTTAATGTGCACAATATTCGGTGATGGCATGCGGGGGCGGTAGACTTGTCGGACTAATTGCCGCAAATTAATCCATTCATTTGGGCGACCGCCAATACACTTCCCATTTATCATTGAGTGCATGCGCTGAATGTTTCAATATTGATTCGATTAATAGATTCATTTGACAATTTGCACAATTTTTAAGAAATTATTAATCTGCAAATTTGAGAATTATCGCACTTTCTTGAAAAATATATGAGTCAAAAATAATGTAAGGGAATTTTATCCAAGTTGTTTCAAGTCACCGATTTTTTAGAAAATTTAATCCTATCTTGCATAATATTAAATCCTGAGGCCGAGGGAAATTCATATCAAAAATGTCTTGTCATGTCAGGTAAACTAGACATGAGTAGGTAGATAGGTGGTTGTTTGCGCAAAGGCTAAGAATATGGAAATTCAGATGGTTATCACATTCTTGTACGAAGCCCTCCTCATCCTGATACGCGCGATGTTCGGCGCTGGTATCGGCGAGAAAGGACGCGCGCTCCCAGCGGAAGAGGTTTCATGCATATTCCACAACTTCATTTGACTCCATAATCTCGGTCAAATGCACTGCGGTTCAACGTAATTCCACACAGAAAACCAAACAACCTGCGACGCTACATTGTCAAGCCGAGCCGGATATACGCATACAGCAAACATGTGACATGGATCATCGAGGACAACAGGTTAACTCGCATCTTCCTTGTTACGCGATTTGCGTCGTCGTATCGGACCGACAATAACAAAATTTAAATGCGCTCATTTGCGCACCCAACGTCAACAGATAAAGAATATGTACGCCGAGTAATTTAGGCAGTTTATTAAGTAATTAACGCTGGGCAATCCTTGCAAACACGGGGAGAAACACGTAGGGGAGCAATTCGCGCGCGCTAAACTCTCAACGGGATGTCCTGGCAACTTAAGCATCAACTACGTGAGCTGATTAATATCTTTCAGCGCGGGCTAATAACTAGTGAGTGAGCCAAACTTTACCCGATGAAATTACGGCGAACGGGGGCTTAGCAATCCTGCAACAACATTGGGTGCAAAGATTTGGAAATTCTGCATGTTTCAAGGTGGATGTTTGAAAATCTCTGGTGGAAAGTGTCCTGAAGCACGTCGGTGCAAAAGTACGTTGATGGTGCGGTGATCACGAACGCGCCACCACGATTGCCGCCCCCGCGCACAAATGCAGATATGAAGTGATATGAGCGCGAGGACAATAAGGGCAAGAAGCCGTAATGCGAAAGGACGACGACGACGTTGTGGAAAACGAACGAAGAGGGCGGCGGCGAAGAAAATGTGCTACCGCCCCCACGACTTGCGGAAGACGCGGTGGCGGAAGCGCCGGAACAAACACGAACGCAAGAGGCGTAACAACTATAAAGGAAGTCGAAAAGTTTTAATCTCGTGTTTAGCCTAGACGCGTAGGTCGTGATGTCGACCAACTTTTTCCGCCACCCCCAGCTGAACTTGAGGGTGCAAAAAGTGAAATCTTCAGTTTAACCAAAAGTCGCAAAGAAAATTAAATAAAAACGCAAAATGATTTCACTGTTTGCCAAACTACTTGCTATTCGATTAGTTTTTTTTTCTCTCGTCGGTGTTGGGGGCGGCAATGGGTCGAAAATATAGGCGCAATAACCGATATCCGATTGTTAATCGACGTGTTGAGGGCGGAAGGGGGTGAAACGTCGGAGAGCATCAATATGCAATGCATCAACATATGCAAAACTCGGTTGACATTGCGTGGGAAATGTGAAAAACACGGGAGGTTGGATGGGGGGCGGCCGGTAATAGCAAACGGAACGCGGTCCAATTAAAAAGTAAATCACGTACGCAATGTAAATACATGGTCGGGGGCGGCTTTCCAACCAGGAAAATGTTGCGAGGGAAATTCGACGAGATGTTCGTGTGAGTTCTCTAATCGAGTCGATTCGAATATTTGAATGATTTATTTACACACGCACGCGGCGATGTGCAAATCACATCCCTCAATTTTTCGTTCATGGATTTGCACCCCCGAAGAGACCTACCGCCCTCGCATTACCTGAAATGTGATCTATTTTTATTCGGCAACTCTGCGGCATTTCGAACTCTTAGTCAAAGAACTATAGAAACTGCGCGTTCGTAAATTATTAAACTTCCTCTCCAGTAATTTAGGAACGTCGAAGAACCCCCCAAGGGGAGTGTTGTGTCCTAGCAGCTACCACTCGAGAGTTTCGTGTGCAAGAAATCTACAAGAGAAGACCGCGGATCAATAAATCTATACGAGTGTAAGTTGGCTTTTCTAAGCGCGTCTCTGCATGAGATATACCTTTTCGCGAAAAGGAGCCAGAAGGCATCCAAATAGCCGCCCCCGGTAGTGGAAGGCCAAAAGGGCCACATGCGAAGTAACTAAGACATAAAATTGCAATATAATTTATAAGAGCGGGGCATAAAATTTGAAAATTTCGTTTTTGTTTACGTGCCTTGGCGCATTTCCTGCCTTCGTATCCTTGAGCAATCCGAACAGTCAAAGAAAAGTTTTATTTTCCCGGTTAATAATTAAATGTGTTTCCAAGTCCGTAAGTCTCCCCAATCTTAGGATTAAACTTAATAGCCGGGATCGAAACCAGAAAACGAAAAAAGTTCAATTAGCTCAATGATTTTTCCTTTTATCCTTCCCAGTTACAACATCCAATCGAAAAGGATGAAATTATATGATTAGAAAATTATATCCTGCCTTCTATGGTCGCGTCGTAACTTTGAGTCTAACTAGTAATTTGGCTAATAGTAATTTAAGCAAGTAATTTAAGCATTTTATCAACCGGTCATAAAGATAAAATCAATTTCGTCGCTCCACTTTGAGCCAGCTACGTGCAAGGACGAAGAAAACGAAACAAGAAAAGTTTTAATTTTATACCTAATAATTTACGCCCCAAGCCTATGGGACCTACGTGAGTGTACCCTTTCTGGGCTACAAGAAAAGCGCGTCGATTTAATATCATTACAATAATTACACAGTGACACGTTCATAAGATTGCGATCAGAAGGCGTAATCCTGTCGCAAGGGCAAGAGCAGGAACGGGAGCAACGTGCTCCAAGTTCAACCACCAACCATGGCAGTCAAAGCTTCCCAGGAGGAAAAGTGGGAAACACCGCGAAGGGATTATCAATTGGCTGAAACCGCGAACCAAAACCGCACACAGCTACAACTTTGAATCTTCAAAATTCACTCCTCGCATATTATCGTACATGTAGAGATTTCACTATCATCAAGAATGGACTGGATGAGGTTACCAAGATGGTACAAGAAAAGGTGGGTAAAGTGAAGATGCAGGCAAAAAATCCAGAAGAAAATGTTCCAAAAGTAATTTTCGTTAAGCCAGGTGTTAGCATGATTTATTTCTTGATAAACGACTTTGATATATTTATATAATTACGCTAATTGGCGGCCATAATTGCGCAACTTTAATCTTGCCGCGCCCGACCAGACCGCCACCAACGACGACGATAAAGTTCTTTACGCTGGACGTCGTCAAATTGTAAACGACTTTTCTCTGGAGAACAAATTGGAAATTTAAAATTTCAATCGTTTTGTAATTGCCGCTTTGTAAGAAATTTAACTTCCAAATTTCTATCTAAAAACGACAGGATTTTAATTACAATTCAACGAATTTCCGGTTTTTGAAACACTCTGTACTGAGGCGAAACTTCCTTGTCGAGTATAACGAATCATTGCATTACTAGTTGGAATGGAATCTCGTTTGGGGAGGCAAAAACGAAACAAAAAGAGCGGCAATGCCGTAATAAAAACTCCTTTTCTTCCTTGCTCCAGAGAAGAAAGAACTAATTGAGTATACAGTCATTAATTACTTTAATTAAATAGAATTGAGCAACTCTTATTCTTGGTCTTACTACAAGGCACCAGTTCCAATGGGGGGAAACATTTCCTCTGTGTTAAAATATCCGATTTTCTATTTGTTTATAAACTATTCGAGTGTAACATTACAATATTATGAGTTTTGTGGCAGGGCAAAACCGCATGGGAATCCTATCAAAACGAAGCTCAAGACTTTGACAAATAGTCTACTCGGTCCGAAATGAGCACAGTAGCAGTAGAATCACCGAATTTGCGAATTTGCAAACGAATAGCGTTCGGTCGAGGAGTTTCCACAAGGACGACAATGTCGAAGAGCACACTACAGTACTAGGAGTGCATATATTATTATTATTATTCAAATTTTCGATGGTCAGTGAGATCTAGTGAATTGCAAACTGAAATAACAACCGTAAGGAGATGATGAATTTGGTTCCCCCTAAATTCGGGAATTAATTTCAGATGTTTTGTTTCATCTAGTAATTTGAACTCCGACTAATTTCAATTGAATTGCTAATTAAGTAGAGTATTTGACCCAAAATTGATGATATTTTACACAAATATTTCATCAAGCATGAGGCATTTTTCCCACCTGAAAACTGGTGGCGGGATACTGTGAGGAGATAATGTTAAATCCATCGCGCTAATCGTTCCTCGAGTCTCGGCAGCGAATCAAAACGATTGCAGGATAATGGATTGGCCCATAGTTTTGTGGCCGGTCCCCGCAGCCGGGGATACATTAATTCCGAAATTATCGGCGATGCTCACGCAACAACGCCGGGCGCGTTTCGTCCATCGAGTCCTGGTCGAGAATCGAACCGGACCTCTGGATGGGACAGGATCTCTAATAGCACTATTTCGCAATGTGTCTGTCCCCTTTCTCTCCCGACCAGACGACGGGGGTTCCAGCCGATCGACTATTTGCGTTACACATGTCTGGACACGCGCATACAGACACGGATCCACGAGGGTTGTAATGGGCGGCGGTAGTGTGGTGTTGGTGGCGGCAATGGGTCTTTCGGACTCGATTCCGCCGGCCGCCATTCTAGAAGCTGAGCCGGGGGCGGCAGGCCCAGCCAAACGAAACGAAAACATAAATCCCGAACGTGTGGTCCGCATGAATTACACTTTTGATAGTTGTAATTGTTTGACGATACCGTACTGCGCTGCCGGAAGATCAAGATTTACGACCGGCCCCGTCGAACGAACGCGCACACATATTTCGATATAGTCCCG
>JARJDZ010008741.1:0-17331 GCA_030264555.1 Aleochara sp. GC000083 | reverse complement strand
ATGGATTCATCCCCTTTTGGTCATGGGGAGACCAGAAACCGCGTTCGAAGAAAAAATGCGAAAAAAAAGTCTGTAGCGAAAACACCGATATGAAATTCTTAAAGTCGCTCAAGTTTTATAAAATTTTCATATCTCCGAAACTGCTGGACCGATTTGGACGATTCAAAGGGCATTTAACATATTTTCACGAAAAAATAACATTGGTGATGGTCCCCAATTCGTGCGGTAATCGGAAATACCCAAACCTGAAAAATGGGGTCCTGAAAATGCAAAATTTTCGCTTTTTTCGTACCTTTAACTGCGTATAACTTTTATACGCTTGGATAAATTAAACTATAGTTGGAACCAAATTGTAGGTCTTGATAAGCACTTTCCAAAATTCTATAGGTTCATGCCCTTTTGGCTATGGGGAGACCAGAAATCGCGTTCGAAGAAAAAAATTGAAAAAAAGTTTGTAGCGAAAAAACCGATATGAAATTCTTAAAATCGCTCAAGTTTTCAAAAATTTTCATATCTCCGAAACTAATGGACCGATTTGGATGATTCAAAGGGCATTTACCATATTTTAACGAAAAAATAACATTGGTCATGGTCCCCAATTCGTGCGTGAATTGTAAATGGCAGAACCTAATCAATCAATATTTGGGTACCTTTTATCGATAAATATTTACATTCAAAATAATTTTTCAATATAATTGATAAGCAAATAATTTAGATTTTCTAATTAGTATTTATTAACTATTTTGAAAATTCATACATTCATTTTAGCTTGTGTACATTAATTCGTAAGCATTCATAATAATTTCCATATTTCAAGCTTGAAAAACTTGAACAAAATAAAACAGGAATACTCATCGAATCCGTTGAATACGATAAATATGTCAAATCTAATACCATTGCCAACGTCCTTACAAATAATAAATAACATTTATCGCACGTTTGCACACATTTACATCCAATATCCACCGTAGAGCAGACGAAGAGTCTCTCTTCAGGTTTGTATTGAAAATGGATTTTCACGTTTTACCCGTTGGCGCGCGTCCGATTCGATTAAACTTGCATATGAAACATGCATACCTGAACATCAGCAGATATATTAGACGAAGCTTTCCCATATATAAAAATAAAATAAAACGGAAGGAAAACTGCCACCAACACTTGGAATGGAAAACGACAACGTCGAAGGCGACTTCAACGAAGACTTCTTGCAATAACTGATATAGTTCATACTCAATGTATTAGAGAACCTCCGTCAGCGAGTGAGGGCATGAATATGGGCGAATATGTGCGAGCGTCCAACAAATATAAAATAAGTTTAATAGCACGATTCCGTCCGACGGCGACGTTTCAATAACTATAAATATTCTTCTTACTCTTTGTGAGCGCCTCGCAACTGCGAGCAAACTGGTGCAAGACTTCGGATAAAAGTGCCGTCAAATACTCAATATTTTCCATTCAATTGAAACTTTTCCATTAATTTTTCATCGACGAGTCAACAGCGCGGAAAAGTCATCATCGTGTAACTCCCATTATAACGCGATCTAATCCATGAAAATATAAACGTATAAATAATTTTTCTTCGTTTGTGTTTACCTACACTGGCTAAGTATCGGTCGCTATTTTATATTTCATTTTTATGTTGTTTTTTCTTGTGTTGGATTTTCCCAGCACTCCAGCCTCGAAATTGAAGTGATTGTTATTGCAAACACACAATCGGTTCGCACGGCAGAGAGAAATCTTTCGATGTCCCAATTGGATTCTTTGTGCGGAGTTATTTTGACATTGATTGCTCGACCTGCCTTTCTGCCGTGTTTTTATTCGCGCACTTTTCCGGATGCCGTCAAACACAAATGGAAAAACTAAACGAAATTAGACAACAATGCGGCGTCGAATACGAATTACTCAGCTGGCCAGCATTGGCCGAACATGACGCATGAAGAAACTACACGAAAAGAAGTGGAGCAAATCTAGTTTTAATGGTAATTCTCCAAGGAGTAGTTCCACTGCCCTGAACAGGGAGCATTAATAATTGGATTTGGAAGAAAAGCACCTCAAAGATGAGATATTAATAAAATTGATTTCTGGAATGCTATGCACAGTGGGCTTGCTCGTGAAAGGATTGAAAATCAACGCTGAGCTTGCAAAATTCTGCAAATCTTCTGCAAGAGCTGTTTGCTGCGTCGGATTCCTTCACTAATAGCAGTAAAGACAAGTACCACAGACTGCTAAAGGTAGACTTGGAACGTTGATGCTGTTGTACCTCGTGGAATTCCAGCCATTGTCAAAGGGGCGGCAGAAACTCAGGCTTTGGTATGTGTGTTAGTATATCTGAAGCATGGCAGATATTCAATTTGCATGTAGGGCAAACTCGTAACTCGCAGCATGGGGCCAAGCAATAAGTGCTTTGCATCCTGGATGAATCCTACTTCAGTATCAGAATACGTGCAATTGGGCGACTAATTGCATTCATTGTCATTGCCAGTATAACTAAAAATAGCACTTTTAATTAGATAACCAAAGATAAAAAATTATTAATTTCCACAGTTGAAATTAACTCAGAAATTGGTATTTTTGGATTATTCAAACAGGAAAAACTTTCAAATAGCTGGAACAATTAGCTTCAAATTATAGTACAATATAGAATTTAATGAGTTCTTTCCAAAAATATGTAATATGACTTATTTGCGAGAGCCCCTGAACGAAAAATCCGAAGATTTAGAGGGTTACTGTTCCATTCGGCCTTAGAGTCACCGCGCTAATTTTTAAACCGCTCATCTAATTTCGAATATTAAATTATTTATGAACTCATTATAAGTGTTTGATTCATTGACGATAAACTTCTAGTGACAATCGTTAGAAAAAAAACAGCAACAACTTTATGTTCTCCTTTTCTCATTATTTCAACAATTTCATGTAATTTCGATGAATTACCAAGAACTTCTTAAAGAAATGGGAATAATAATATAGTACAATGAAACATTGGAAATTTCAAAGAAGAAAAACTAAGACAAAGCAATTATTTTTATATTAAGTTCGACAAGGACCTTGACCACTTGATGTAATTGGATGTTACAATGGACTATAAAAAGCTTAATATTACAAGTTGTGGAAAATAAAAATAAGGTAACTAAGTTTTTATACTATGCATTAAAGAAAATTCAATTCCTCCAAATTCCTTCAAAAAATTCCAGTTGCAAGAAAGCAATAGCAATAAATAATCATTTAATTAAACTCGAATTACTCGATCGCATGAGGTCCTTCCACAATAAGCCTACTACATTTGCGAATTAAGGATTTCAGAGCCTTTAAAGATTAAACTTCGTTAATTTCCTCGCCGTCCGTAAGCTAGTCCGAAAAAATTCCACCGGAATCCAACGTTTTCCTTAAAGCATCAACACAATTCAAGTCGATTTGCAGCACCGAATTGGCGAGAGCGAAGAGACGCGCAAGATTCACAACTCTGTAAGAAAAAGCGAAACAACCAAGAGCGTATAAAAATAATTTAGCAAATTAATTACGAATTCCATTATGGTTCCACTTAATTTTGCTTAATTTCAGCCGCGTACATCTTCAGGGCGCAACGATTGTAAATTGTGTTTTTCGCATTTTCATTCGTTGTTGTTCCATTTCGATTACTTTCCGTTCGTTGAATCGTTGGAAAGGAGTACGAACGACTAGTAGGGCATGTTGTTTTTCTTGGTCGACGTTCAATTACGACGGCCCAAACTTAATTCTTGCGACGGCAAGCAAGGGAAGAAACCAAGAAGGGAAAGAAGAGGGAAGTGAAGAATAGGAACAAAGTTGCAAACGAGAACTGTGTGTGCCTGTGTATTTGTGGAACAACAACGAGCAGAATGAATGAATGTCCTTTATCAAGCATTGTTTTCGTTTCCTATCGCATAAACAGACGCAGGGAAAATTACAATCAGACCTTCAAAGTTACCCACGATGTCTTCCAGAACTCGCTGGAGAAATCCTGAATGTAGAATGCTCGGGGAAATTAACTACTTAATTAGCTGGATTTGGAAATAAAAATCAAAACTGAACATCTATCCCATTCCACTTCCATTGTTCAATCTCTGCTGTGTGCTTCATAAATTATTCTTTTAATTCCGTTTCCAAGCTGATGGTACGGGCCTCATCTAGCTGCTTGATATTTTCCATTTGTCAAGTCATTGGTTTTGTTCTTAGAGCTAAATATCAGCAAATCTGGGTGTGAGTCGTTGGAAAAGGCACGGCACAAGTTTTGCAACAATGAGAACAAAGGACGGAACTCTTCAGTGTCGTATAAATAAAATCTCAGTTACAGTGGCGGCCAAAGCGGCAGGAAAAGTACAACTTCTCTATTGGATTTTATGTGCGATGGAAAATATTACATTACTCCAGTCTCGGCATGGTGGACGACGGTGAGGAAAATGTGCACGTTGGAAAATATTTTTAATTAAATCTTCAGATTTATTGTCGCATATTTGTTTCCTTGATTTGCACGCATTCCTCTTGCTGGCAGAAAGAGGCGGAAGGTCTCTAACACATTTTCTACATTGTCACATTGCAGACAATCAACAGCGTAATAATTGCATTAAAACCAACAAGAGAAATCCAAGAACACAGAAATCTTTTAAGAAAAATAAAATTTTCTATCAAATAATTAAATACTGTTAATAATTTGAGAACAAATGCATGTAATTAATGAAATCAAATAATAAAAGATTAAGACAGTTGGAAAATTTAAAGTTTGCATGTTGGACTCAAAAGGGAACTAACAGGAAGGCTGCAGTGGCCTATTATTATTTCATTTCCAAATAGTTTTCATGATACTCTATAGCAGCTTGTGGTACTACTGCGCGCCTTGAAGGAACGCAAGGGGGAAGACACTAAGTAGAGTCTCCCGCTCAGCAGACTACTGCGACGCGCACGTGGCATATCTGCTAACCGTAGACTCAACGTGCAACTTATTTAATTGCTCACAACTTTAGAACGGTAAGAGATACTATTAATATTAAAAGTGCGCAATTAGCAGCAATAAATAACGAATCGATTTCTGCTTGCGAAAATTTTTATTACCAATTTGTATAGAAGATATTTGCATTTATATTTAATTACTTGTATCGTTGAATCACATCGTAATATTTCAGATTTAATGTAATCACATTTAAGTCGGTTAAATTCTGAATCAAATGAGACTATGTAACATCTTTTTGCATTAATAGTTCGTGAGATATAGCGATTTTAACTTTACTTCGACAATACTCCAACGCCGCAAGAGGCGCCACCACTCGCTCTGCAGTAACGCAAGTCGCGCGACACTCAACGGAGTCGGCCGCGCACTGGAGCACTGCGACGCACTCGTGGCTCACCCGCTGACGGGCGACTCAACGCGCATGATGTTTAATCGCTTATAACAATGGAACGGTAAGAGATATTTTAAATATGAAAAATGTACAGTGAACAGGAATCAAGAGTGAATTGAATTCTGCCTGCGAAAATTTTAATTATATATTAGTATAGGAGATATTTGCATTTACAATTAAATAGTTATATCGTTTAATTACATGAGAATATTTCACATTAAATATAGTCACGTTTAAGTCCGTTAAATTCTGAATCAAATGAGACCAATTAGCATATTTTTGCATGAATAGTTCGCGAGATATAGCTATTTAAACTTTACTTGCACACTGCCCGAACGCCGCGAGGGGAGGCACCACTCGCACTGCAGTAACGTAAGTCGCGGCACACTCAATGGAGTCTCCCGCGCCGTAGACTACTGCGACGCGCTCGTGGCTCACCCGCTAGCGGGAGACTCAACGCGCATCGAATTCAATCGCTTATAACTTTACAACGGAAAGAGGTACTGTAAATATTAAAAGTGCACAATGAACTGCCACACAACCGTTGTCGAACTGCAAGTGATGTTATATTTTCAAGACAAAATAGATACATTAAAGGAAGACGAAAAATAGTCAAACAGTGCAGTTCCTATGCTGAAAACCCTCACTGATCACATGTCGAATTTTTCCGCTTTTTTCCATTTGGATGCAGTTTTCTTGCACACCGATTGCAGTTGCACTCAATTATGTGCGCCCGCATTCATTTATGACAGCCCGGACTATTTTATTCCATTGCCCGTTTCATTGCACACGCAGTGCCTTAATTAGCATCGAGCAGCAATGAAGAGAGAATAGCAAAGACGACCCAGATAGAAAAAAGACCTAGCAAATTCGAGCGAAGAGTTCGACCGAACGAAACGAACTCATTTATTAAACGAGCGCAGTCGAGCATTAATTATTACATTTTTGTGTCATGTTTTCCAACATTTTTCCATTCGTGCACTGTTGCTTCGTTAACTATCGCATGCAAATGCGCACAGCATTAATTAATATTTTCGCAAGATGCTCACAGATAAATCAAACTATTCGTAATGAACCATTCGCTTCACTGAGTGTTGGCTCCAAATTTATTCTTCTGGTGATTGTTTCTCACTCAATAATGGAAATTTAATTCTTAAGTATAAAGTACTAAACGCACTTTAATTTAGCCAGAAACAAATTTCATTTGTAGTTCCTTGACATGTTAACATGTTAACATTATACAATTTTAATGTTATTATATTATATCATATGATATCATATGAAATGCAAAATCAACTTTCTTATTATTTTACGTATTATTTAATTAGAACACCAAGTATTGAATTAACTCTTAAAACATAATTTGTACTTAATATGCATGAATGGTACGATGTTTAATAAAAGTTTTTCAACGTGCGCGAACATTAAAAAGCGCGAATAGTTCCACTGAGAATTGTAATAATTTTCATAAAGAAGTTCTCCGGGGTGCAACTATTTAAAACGTCTCAAGAATTCTAAGAGATTTATGGTTGATGCTCGTATAGAAGGACAAATTACGAGAAAAATTCTGGATATTAAATCAAAAATAACATACGCATTGGTTTTTTGAATAAAAATCATATAAATTTACCGTTATGTATTGGAAAGTAGGCACAGATTAAAGTGCAGTTCAGCATTTGCGACAATGTTTACAAAATACCGTAAAGAAGCGATAAAAAACGCGCATTTCTGCTCGCAAGATTTGTAAACAATTTTTTACTTGTTCAATAACTTTCTAGAATGGGTAGTGACATCTCTTCGTGTAGTCATAAAACTTACGCAACATTTTTCTTTCGTATTCACATTAAACTTATTAGAATCAAGTTATTTGTACGATTTCAATAAGTAGACATTCAAATGTGAAGTTTAGAATGAATTATAAGTCTCATCTTGTATATTATTGATTTTGACCTCAATTACTATGGAATAACTGGCGCACTCTGGAGTTCTAAAACGTACTCTCAGTCTTGATAGAAACTTGTTGTTGTGCTGATCGTTAAGTTGACCAGCTGACTGATTGTAAGTTTACTATTAATGTATTGATTCCAATGTGATATTAATTAGCATTTTAAACCGTAATTACATTAACAGAGAACAATTTTTAGTAGCCAGGATCCAAATTACTCATATAAAATGTGTGGAAGATTAGCTTGGTATGTATTGCTTGCTAACTACACTTCTAGACTTATTAGTACTGAAGTGAATTGTTTTATTAGCACTCTATGTCCTGATGATATTGTTTCCAACATACATAAAGATACCCAAATAAGAAATGGGACATCTGATGAAAAGCTAGAAGATTCTGAAATGCCTCTTTGGATTGAAAGACAATATGAATACACACCAATCTACAATGGGGCCCCAACAAGTGTATTACCTGTGCTGATTAATAAAGATGCTTTGAATCTTTGTGAGGATGAGAATTCTGCAGAGGCAAGCTACCAAGGAAAATACTGCATCATTCCAATGAGGTGGGGTATGGTTCTACCTAATGTAAGCACTTAATTTTATAATTGTTACAAAATTATATTTTTACTATTTTGTAGAAATCTGAATCTACAAGCTCCACATTTCATACACATAATGCTAGATTGGAAAATATTTTAAATTCTCAATTATATAAACCATGTTTATTTAGTGGCAAAAGATGTGTGATACTTGCTGATGGTTACTATGAATGGCAGACAACCAAGGGTGAAAATCATAAACAGCCTTATTATATATACCAACAAGTAAATTCTTGTAGCAATTATGTGAAATGTTATTTATTTTACTAATATACAAATTTACAGCCTAATGTAAAAGAATCAGGTGATGAAAAATATCTCATGAAGTTTGCTGGTTTATTTAATAGTATTAAAGATGAATCTGTAAGTAAATAACTTAATTAAATTTTAAATTGGTATTTTAAATATGCAATAATTCCTTAAATAATATTTTATAAAAATTATATTCATGCAAAAAATTTTAGGGATTAAAACATACTTGTACAATGTTAACTAAAGAAGCAGATTCATCATTAACATGGATGCATCATAGAATGCCAATTCTTTTGAACACAGCAAAAGATATATCATCATGGTTGGATAGCAAAAATGTTAATCATACTGAAGCATTGAAATTGCTGCCAGACTACTCAAAGTGTCCCAATGAATATAAACTACAATATCATATGGTTGATAAATCATATGTTAATAACTCTTCATGCAACAGTGAAAAATGTATGCAGAGAATGTCTATCAAGTAAGTTTGTTTCCTGTAAACTGGTTGTATATAAGATCAATAATCAATAATTAAACATTAATGCTTTCAGGCGCAAAAGTACCACATTGGACAGTTGGCTCATGAAAAAGTAATTTAAATTATGTCAAACATGCATTTTGTATTCTCTTCTGTTTTTGTATAAATATTCAATAATAATAATATTTTATTAATATTTATCCCCCAACTTCACACATTATCTAATGATTTTGATCATCTAGCAACGATATTGCTCTCTTTTATATATACGAAACTTTTTGAAATGCAACACCCTGGGCCTCCAAAGCATTGACGTAGCAAGTTAATTCTAGATAACACTAATTTTATGATTGCTTGTTTTGCCATGGTAAATAATTCCACAGAACACTAGTCTTAATCTGCGCGCAGAATTAGTGCATTTGTCATTCTACTAGTGGTCTGCATAAGGTGAGTCTGATTAATCTTTATATGATTCTAAATAGCTTCAGGGATCGCGGTGCTGCATCAAAAATATTTACGTGTATTAAGACGAATTAGAACAGACATGCAATTGATATTGTTAATTATTGATTAGACGATTGCTTGTTCTTAATGAATCAGCGATAGGAAATTGCTGGGCGGAGAGGTCAAGAAGTTTGTTGCATTCGTTTGGCATTTCAAGTACTTTCATACATAATTAAGCAAATCGATGCACCATATCGAAGTAAATATGAATAGCTCTATAAATTTAGCACTCTTCTTGTATACCTCAATTAACTTACGCTGGGTGGATAAGAGGGAAATTTATTTTATGTGTTTGTTCTATGGAAGTAATTTTTGTTTTATGTGCTGATTCGATAAAGTTGATTATCCCAATATTAGATAAATCGTTACACGATATTTCATTCTCGTATCCGGACAAGATATCGGACGTAAAATGTTGACACGATCGGACACAAGCAGGACGCAAAGAAAAACCTAGTAATAAACACAATTTTAATGAGTTTGCTCCACGTTTATGTGCGTCTGTTACCAAATGGTAATTGCTGATTTGATAGATATGAATTATATGATAGTCGACACGTACGTCATGTACAAGAAGCAAGCATAGAACGTTTATTAATTATTCAGGAAGGAAAGTTAAGGGCATATTTTATTAGCTGCCAACAAAATATACAATTCAACAAAATTCTGATTTTATTTATGCATGGTACGTGTTTGCGAAACTTGACCGTTTTCGGAACAAATACATTTGCGAATGTTTGCTTAGAAGGGTTGACGCGATCGTTATGCTGCAAAACTATAACAAAAGAATATTCGAAACAGGTTTTTGGTTCATTCCAACCACCATTGATTTTGTAGTCAAACCGTTTAACAAGCCAATATGATTGTTTATGTATTCAGTGAATATGAAATGAGGATAAGGGCATAGTTAATGGCGTAGGAAAACATGTGACAGCATTTGAAAAAATATGTGAAGAGACAAAGTAAGGATAACGAGGAAAACTGTAGAGAGGTAACCGCATTTTTAATAATGCAAACATTTACGCTTTGTAATCACGATGCATAAGCAATGACCAATCGATTCCATCGTGAAATACATTTTTCTCTTCAGTATAATACTCAACTGGGACGACTTTAATCATAGTTGAATTATATGTCATGTTGCAAAATATTTTCAAGTAACATCATAAAAGTAGCAATTAGATAATTATAGATTTTGTAAAACCATTTTTATGGAAGAACTTCTTCGGGTCAAGCTGCACACATTTGTTCGTTGTTAATTTATTTCAAGATCTATTTAAGTATCATTGGAATCAGATATATGCTTTATTTATTTTATGCTGAGTGGCATTAACCATAACAAACAAGGTTTATACTTATCCATAACTTCATTTCTTGCTTCCTAAATTGAATTTAAACTAACACTGTAAATTCCAATTTAGTTTAATATTCACTTAAATTTTGAGTAATTTTAAGTACAAAATTTCAATTTCTCCTGTAATTACTAGTCTTGAAGAAACTTGGATTACACAACGTAAAGAAGCTTATAACCAATCAGGATTTAATTTATTAGAGTACCAATTCATTCCGTACGCACAATACTCATAAGTCGATTCGAAACCAATACAAACCCGTAAATTACAAGTTGATTGCTCGGATTACAATGATAGCGATATCGCTTGCATGGTCATTTTATCGATGCTCTAATACCAAATCAATCATTAATCAAGTCGAGTGATAATCATTAGCATTACAGAAACTCTCCATTCTTCAGAACGTTTGATTGGAAAATATAATTCACAATTTATACGGATCTACATGCAAAAAACGCAAAGCATGCATATCAGTTTTTATTTCATTTTAGGTATCACGTTACATATTGTATGAGTCAACTAAAAAGCAGAAACAAGTTGTTACAGTAGTTGAATCCGTTATGTGTTGATGCTGCTGAGTAGCGGTGAAGATAATCGCCTACATCAACTACTGAATGGTCACGTTTTGTCTTCCTGTCTCTGTAGCAGCAACATCAGTAGCTTTCATTCGAAAAAGAATAGAAATCTAAGCTGGACACTTATGTTTATTGAAATATCTCTGGCAACAGTAAATTTTGACAATAATTAAAATATCACTTGCGAAAAACATGCAGTTATTAGAATTTTCATTATCCACAGATCCATTTCGAACGAATGAGGCTGATCACATATTGATGCATTGAGCAACACAAAGATTGAACAAACAGTGGGGATATCGTTATTGCTTCACCAGCGTTTGTTGGTCAGTCGGCTGGTCGCTCTTCTGTAGTTCGAATGTTGGTGTTGATTAACGCGCGATGAGCGCAAAACGAGTCGCATTTTATTCGAACTTTTGCAAAACCAGTTTTTACTTAATTGCAAGTGTCGATTTATTTGTACATCTACTGCATATCTGAAAAATGTTTTAATCAAATGGAATAATTTTCTTGGCACATTAAATCGAAAAATAACCACATTATATATAAGTGAAACCACAATTGAAATTGATATAAATTCGGATGTTGACACGCCCATGTTACCTTCTCTGATGGACTACAATGATCAGGATATTAGTGCAGGAAGCTTATTGTGCAATGTTTTTTAAGGTCGGTAAATATATCCTCATCAAATTACAGTTATCACTTTTGATTATGGTATCAAAGTAGCCATAACACTTAAAAAGACATGTACAAACAAAATTACTCAGCAAACAGACGGTCAAATGCAGCAAAGGAAATGACAATTTGAATTAATTAACTAACTTCGACGTATATGGGTGGCTTAGGTAACCTTTACAAGTGACTAGACAATTGTTCACCAGTTAACATTATAAAAATAGAATTTTAGAGCCAAAGGCATATTGCATTACTGAATACAATTTTCACATCGACAAATTTCAAAATGGCCACCCACTCTTTATGCATAATTATCATACAACAAACAATAACGAATCTACGCATATAATTTATGCATATAATACTATATGTATATGCATATGATTTACATATCACACAATCTTATCTTATCTTATTTGTTTTTTGATTAATGTTTGCCTTTGTAGATTGCAACTATAATTTTATGAAAATGGCGAATTACAATCGTTCAAACAGTCTCTGTTCTAATCCTACAGAGCAAATCAAACAAGCAGTGGAGGAAAACAACACCAAACGTATTGAAACCCTTGTGAAAAGCCATAAGGAATTACTGAAATTTGAATACGAAAGTGGACGAACAATCTTGGATTATGCATGCTATGATTTCGCAAACTACGTGCACGCTGAAACTATCGAAAAATTTCTTAATTTAGGTGCTGATCCTTATCACACAAACAAAAATGATGGTTACAAAACATCTCTGCATTATGCAGCTCTAGGTTACATTATAAAACTCCAATAAATATGATAATACTAATACAGTTTATTTTTAGGACAAAATCCGCATATCCTACGGACATTGATAACATCACTTCCTGAAGATAAGCGCAATTTGGCCGCAAACGAAAATACTGCTCTTCATACACTCATCAAAGATGGAGATACTAAACAAGAGGGCTTTATGGAATGTGTCAGGATCCTTGTTGAAAATGGCGTTAATCCTCGACTCCTTGATAAGAAGAATCACACTGCACTCTGGTTTGCAGCGCGCAAATCTTACAAGAATGTCGTTACATATTTACTCGGGCTGGACACTCAAGTAACCCAAGATGAAGCTGAGCAATTGAAAAAGTTAGCAGTCGATGTGTTGTATTCGGTAATAAAACCCGAAACCTTGGATCAACCAGCTTTCTACTATCTTAGAAGACGCGAACAAAAAGAGTTTATTGAGAAGTTACAGTTCACTACTCAAAAGAACGACGAAGAAAGGGAACAATCATATCTGCAGTACGCGTGCGAAAATCATCTGGATACTGCAGTTGATACTCTTTGCAAAATTGATCCAAATAAGGTCGGAAGTACTGGTTCCCATCCAATCGCAATTGCAGTTCGCAATGGTTACCACAAAATTGTGGAACGTCTTCTTCGTGCACCAGGCATCCAAGTGCCCTCAAACATCCTCAACGATATCCTCATCAATATCGACAATGTCCCTACGACGAACTCGGACTACAAACGCACCTATCAGTTGCTGCTCAACTACGCCAATGTTGATGTCAATGCCCAGGACGATTTCGGCAATTATCCTTTGCATTATGCAGCTAAATATGGCGGTACGCAAATTGTTGCCGACCTTCTGGACAAGCACGCTTCNTTACGAGCATCAGATAGAGGTATCAAACTTGGATTGTGAAGCTGAGCCTGCAGCACCTATCCACAAGAACAATACCTTGTTTGGTAGAGAATGTGATGTCATCATGGAGATTGCAAAAGAACCCGAACTGAAACCATTATTGAAGCACCCACTTATTGTCGTACTGCTAAATGCGAAATGGCATCGAGTCCGAGGACTTTTCTACATGAACTTGTTTTTATATGTACTTTTCTGCGTAACACTTCTGACATTCATCTTGAAGAATTACCACAAAGAGAGTAATTTTGGGGCGGCTGGTGCTTTACTGTTGGCGTTCACCATTCTAATAACGATACGGGAAGTTTTCCAAATGGTATTAATGACCAAAAAGTATATCCGCAATATTGACAACTACATTGAGGTTGGGCTCATCATTGATGTGTTCTTTATGATGTTTTGGACAATGGAGGACATCCATGTGCGAAGACAAATGTACGCTGTGGCCATTCTATTTGCGTCCTTGGAGTTGCTTTTCCTCGTCGGTTCCATCCCAGGTCTATCTACCTATATAATTATGCTGAGGACAGTTTCATTCAATTTCTGCAAATTTCTACTTTTCAATTCGATCCTGATTATTGCATTCGCCTTCAGCTTCTTCACCTTGTTCAATCCTACTCCTGGAGATGAGGTCCCAACGGTAACACCTTCAACAAAGGACAAGGACGAAGAAGAAGACAAGCAATGGTTTACTAATATTTACATATCAATGTTTAAGACATTGCTGATGTTGACTGGTGAATTTGAAGCTGGCGATTTGAAATTCGACCAATTCCCGATCACCTCTCATCTCATATTCCTCCTGTTCGTCGTCCTTATTGCAATTATTCTGTTGAATTTGCTGAATGGTTTGGCCGTGAGTGATACCCAAGAAATCAAGAACGAAGCGAAATTGATTGCTCTCACTTCCCGAGCACAATATATCAATTACATTGAATCTTTGGCATTTGGTGGCAAAAGTTTACCATCTCGTCTTAAGGAGGCAACTTGTGAATGCTGCTCGAGGAATTCCCCTGGCAGATTTTCGCTGATATCCAAAAAGATCAGACAGCGAGTCAGTATTCGAGGATTTTTCTTGAATCGAAATGATGTAATGAAGGTTTATCCGAATGAAAATGGACGCATTGAGGTACAAGATCAACAGAAAGTTTCCAAACGATACTCGAATGCTTGCGTTGATGAAGGAACTTTGAAACAAATTCGATACATGATCTCTAAGAAAAATCAAAGGGAAAATAATGAGTTGAGAATGATGATTCAGAAATTGCAGGAGGAAATGCAAGATGTGAAAAACCTGCTTCTAAGACAACCATGACAAAAAAATTGCTTCAGTATTAATTTCAGTGTGGATTTACGTGATAATATAAGAAATATATAAAATGTAATTCAACTGACTAATTGTTGTTTGTTGCAAAAGAATAGAAACACATTAATCTAAATATTTATTTACACATCAAATAATACATTCAATTCTTTTATCGTACAATTGCACTGTTTAAAATAATTTTCCGTGATTTGCACCCATTTGATTTGAAGTTTCATTGAAATTTTCATTTATTGCAGCAAATTTTGCAGCAATCTCATCATCATCAAGTCGAGCGAATTGTTTCTTAATCGAATGCGCATGTAACATTTTCATTATAATATATTTATATACTCTGCATTTATACACGACCGTATAAATGATTATACAAGTGGTAATTTAATATTTTGAGTGATTTTTGGTTTTCTTCGTAAATGTACGAACATCAAGTCAATTACATGTAACAACAAATGCAAATTCATTCTGATTTCTTTCGTTTGATTCACTCACGTCCAGGCAATTCGCTTCAATTATTGAATTTCTCCCTCAATAGTTTAATACTTAATTCTATTTTTGTTTTCTATGTACACGCAATGCTTTGATAAATGCTTACATTTGTATTATTGTACGGTAACTAATTGGACATTAAATTGTGTCTAAAACATGAGTGTAAATTTGAACCGACAACAAATCCTTGTAACAATACCAATACTTTAGCGATGAAGGTTGAGAAAATGGTGATTGTAATGTAAATTAATTTTCGGATCAATCGGAGCGATGAAAATCAATGGAGAAATCGAAATAGTAGTCAGTTTTAGTCAGTTAGTTCGTAGGTAAATATTGCTCACAAAAATATATATATCATATATATAGATTTTCTTATCAGCTAAGGCTTTTACGCTCTATATAAATAATTTTTGTCATCTCCTACAATGAGGGCTAAATTATTTGCATTTTTAGGTCGCAATTTCGTAGAAATGATGTACCAGATAGAATATTGATCCACATGTGTAACAATTGAGAATTGTATTGTGAGTTATCTTCTCGTTCTACAACTAGAAAATTTATTCTGACGCCCACCTCTTCGTAGCTTTAACGAATAACCCTGATAGAGATTCTTAGTTATACAGCTTACATGTACTATATATAGTCAATGATGACAAGTATGAGAGCAATTACAAAAATACGAATCAACACAATACAAACGAGCCTCAAAATTAGGTTGTTGATTGTTCGCGTCCCTGCTACAACTTACATTCTAAATCCGCAAGTTTAGCACGCATTTACAAGTTATATCTAACAAGAGCAATATCTCCTTCGTAGTTAATAATTCAGCACAGTTTTATTTTAATTAAAAGTCCACTTAGATGCTCAACAACTTATAGAACTCTTTCAATAACTTTTTTAAATTCATATTCTAGTTTAGTCCTTCATCATGTTTTCAATACGTTCATTATTTATTTGGCACATTTTATTTATTATTTTGTATTAAAATCCATAACTTAAAGTAGTACCATAGCTAGAAACAAATATTTCTAGTTGACTTAGTAACAATAAGATAGAAAACTTGTCAAAAGTTCTTGTTGGTCATTTTTAAGGCCCTAGAAGTATTTATTTGGCAACAAATTAGCAATGGTAAGGTTAGTGTTGGTTAATTATTTAATGGATTTTTATCATTTGTTTATGTTTCAGTTTAGTCCTTGCTCGTCGACAACAAAAACCGATCAGAGACGAATGCGAATGGAAGTTTACAACTTTTTAACCTTTATGAATGTATGAAACGATGGACTATAAAATTGTTTCTCAGTCTGATTTATAAACGATTTGCTCATCTCGTCCAGCTTTCTCTTTGGCGTTGATTGTTCTGGTTCATGTAACTTGATGTCTTATATGTTCGAGTGCATGAGTCGAGAGTGGTGTAGATTAATTTGTGTAGTTAACATCGCCTCGTAGGATATGTATAATATGTGTAATTTGGCTAGACATCTCTAAGAACGCAATCCCAGATGAAGAAATGAGACGCATGTACGACTCTCGCCAACTCAGACATTGGCGGTTAGAAATTTCTAAAATCAATCACCTAAACTAAAATTTGTGCTGCTTGGCGTACGTACTTCATCTAGTTAATACGCTGCTTACTTACATGTGTAACAGTTATTAGTGTTTTACGCTGATAACATTAATAGTGAAACGTTCAATCGATTTCAACAACGCACGTTCTCCATGCATTTTCGGATGCTCGCCGAAGCGAAGTGAAAAATGCGAAACGAAATGATCTCAATTGGTGCTCGACTCGCTTCTAATTAAAACATGCCGCCTTGTGGCAATTATAATTGCTTCGTTATGAATCGCGGATCGTTGGCAGCAGAAGCAAAGTCAAGCACCTCTCGAAGGACGCTCGCGAAAAACCTAACGGAACCTATTGATTTTCCTCCGCATCCGGCGAGAGACATATAAATTTTTCAACTTCTCTGTGTGTGCTATTCTCTCGTCTAAACGTTTTCTAAACGATAACAAACATCAACCGTGTGTGATAACAGCGATAACAAAATTGTTAACTATACATTTCTGTTGTGTGTGCTTTTTGCCCTTTTTGGGGGCGTTTGTTGTTGTCTCCTTG
>JARJDZ010008739.1:0-37386 GCA_030264555.1 Aleochara sp. GC000083 | reverse complement strand
CGCAGTTAAAGACGCGAAAAAAAGCGAAAATTTTGCATTTTTAGAACCCGATTTTTCAGGTTCGGGTATTTCCGAACCCCGCACAGATTTGGGACCATGACCTATGTTATTTTTTCGTTAAAATACTATTAATGCCCTTTGAATCATCGAAATCGGTCTATTAGTTTCGGAGATATGAAAATTTTAGAAAACTCTAGCGATTTTAAGAATTTCACATCGTTTTTATCGCTACAAACTTTTTTTTCAAATTTTTTCTTTGAACGCGATTTCTGCCTTTCGCAGAACCAAAAGGGCATGAACCCATACATTTTTGGAAAGTTCTCTACAATACCTACAATTTGGTTCTAACTTTAGTTTAATTGGTTCAACCATTTAAAAGTTATAAGCAGTTAAAGACGCAAAAAAATTGAAAATTTTGCATTTTAGGACCCCATTTTTTCGGTTCGGGTATTTCCGAATCCCGCAGAGATTTAGGACCATGACCAAAGTTATTTTTTCGTCAAAATATGTTAAATGCCCTTTGAATCATCCAAATCGGTCTATTAGTTTTGGAGATATGAAAATTTTTGAAAACTCGAGCGATTTTAAGAATTTCATATCGCTTTTATCGCTACAAACTTTTTTTTCAAATTTTTTCTTCGAATGCGATTTCTGGCTTCCACATGACCAAAGGGGTTTGAAGCTAAACATTTTTGGAAAGTTCTCATTAAGATTTACTAAACTTTGAATTTAGAAACGTTTGAAATCATGTATTCCAAAACAAACCCATCATGGTAGTGTCCTTAAAAGGCGATTTGGACGAGCTACGCTATGAAACCCTTTTCTAAACACGTCCACCTTAGCTCGGGAATATGTTCCTGAAGGAATAGCATGCGGAAATGCCTGCCGCCCCCGTCGAATCCCGGCGCACATGATACCGAGCGGATGTTTTATAGTTTTCCGTTGTCCTCCCCCAATCTCCAAGCCCCGTTTTGGCCGCCACCACCATCGTCGTCGTCGTCGTCGCGAAGCAGCGCGTCTAAAAGCTGAGATTTTAATGGCCCCATTACGGGGGGCGGCGGCGTGCAACTAAAACGCGCTCGTTAAATCTTCTCCAGCCAGCTAGCAGCGCGCAAACAACTATCTCAGCCGCCACCGCTCCGGGTATTAATTATTCACAATTTATTATGGCAACTTTAACTCCGCCGCCTCCCAAACACCACCGCCGACTTGAAGATGCAAACGATGCACAATATCAAGACGTAATTGCCGCCGGAATTGTTTCTAATTAGAGTTATAGCCGTAATTAGAAACTTGGCGTGGAGTTGTTCGTTGTTCGCCGTTTTAAAAATCCAAAATGGCCGCCGCTGATCGATCGTTGGGGGCAGGAGGGTTTCCGCTTTTGAAAGTCTTGGACATATTGGTGGAAAATCGCGGCTTGGAGATTAGTTTGGTGGCGGTCGACGCGAGATGGGTGGGGGGTGGTAGGTTGAAACAAAGTTGGCATCTAATTGAAATTCTTGCCGCTCCTTCCTCGATGGTCGCCTTTCAAATCTGCGTCGTTCTGTGTGCTGGGGGAGGCCGATGCAAAACTTTCTGCAATCGATGGATACGTACGGATAATTCTATTGGGCCCATTCGGGGGTGGCGTGAGGGACGGCATAAGGAAAGTCGAGAAATGCCAAGGCATCCGAAACATTTTCTCAGGCGAGGAGCGCTTCACATTGCTCACATTCATTTTGGCAGGACGAATCTCGCTAAAATAACGATCCAGAAAATCTATTGTCTTCAAACGTGGGGGCGGCAGTCATACTAATTTCCAACCGAATAGATTTTCCTCGCATAAAGTCTTAGATATCCTTACAGAAAGAGAATTTCAATGAAGTATTACTGATATCAAAAGTATACAAATTTGCAATGTTTTCTGAATCAAAACTGTTTTTTCTTCATATTGTATAATTTTAGTTTTTAAATTTGAATTTGAGCTTATTTATATTTGAAAATGTAAATTTCTCTCGTATAAAAAGAATTGGAAATGAGTATAAGCACTCGGGCGTCTTCTCCGGAGGCGGCGCGCGCGCTCTTCATCTTCTTCAAAGGCGGAAACAAAGGCGCGCACAAAGCCCGCTCCTCGTTCTTCCGCCATCGCTCTTCAGCAAAGTGCTGGTAGGATGGGGTTCGCCATCCACCACCACCACCGCCATCGCCGCCGCCGCCGCTTTCATAATAAGTCTTAGATTACATTATCTACTCGTTACCATGCGAAGATGCTTGGCAAAGCATTCGCTCGCGAACGGCGCGCACAAAGGAAGCTTTAACGAAAAGCTCCACGCTTCCGCACCACCACGAAGAGACGGCGCGATGCCGCCGCCACGCACACGGTGTACCACCTTCGCACCAATACGCCGCCGCCGCCGCTGAGACTTCAAGGAGATGTCTATCGCATCGTCGCCGCTCCGTGCTTGGCTGCGCCGCATGTATGCAAGTTTCCAATAGCTCCACGACGCGAAGCGAAGCGGGGGCGGCGGCGGCGGCAGGCAGCTTCACTCATATTATGTGCTTCTTTAGATGTTGGGCGCGATGACAGACGCACAGCGGAGGAACACAATAAGGTTGAGAGCACAAAGACGCGGACGATATTGCTTCGGTAACAATCCTTCCGATGGGGGCGGGTGGTAACGGCGAAGAAGGACTCTCTTCCTTCTGATGATTAGTTTGGGGAAGTACAAATCTTCAAGATCTAGAGAAGATATCTTCATTGTTTTTGTCGTGTTGTTTTGTTGTAAATTTTCCACATGCGAAATTGTTGGTTGTCTTTATTTTTGCAAGAATTTCACAATTGATTATATGTAGAAAAACTCAGTATCTCACTTCACTAAATGATTAATCATTTATTTCCACATATTGTTAAATAATTTTTGGAAGTATTAGAAAATTAATTTGGAACTTTGCTAGGATTTTAATATGAACTTTTTGATTGCTATTTTAGAACTGATTCTAATATCATTTCTTAGGTACCTTGAATATAAATTTCCACTTGGGTTTTGATAACTTGTTTTGAATTTTATTTTTTTTTTTTTGGGGGCCGCGGTGGCCCAACGTCTAGAGCGTTCTGGTCCTAGTTCGCTTGGTCACCCGGTCGCGGGTTCGAATCCTGCTCTAGTCAAAATGGCTAGCCATGGATGTGTGTAATATGTCCGGATTTGAGATCAGAAATTGGTTGTGAACTGCGAATGCCCTCGGGGTGACATGCAGTATAATTGACTTAAAAAAATAAAAAAAATAAAAAAATTGAATTTTATTTTTCTCATGATTTGATATTCAAATTTCTTAATTCCCACCGTTTCAGTTCATTCTTGGCGAGAAATGAAAACTTGAAAAATAAGTTCCAAATCTTGTTCTGATAAGAGTAGCCAATGTCCAGTTTATCGCACAATTGAAGAACCAAATATGAGCTGAAAGAAAACGAAAGGGGTGAAGAAAACTAGGGTTGTAAAAGTTCTTTAATTCAATCACACTTCAAACAGGTAGCAGACAGGTTTCTGGAGGTAACATCTAGAAAAAAATAGGGCGAGAAAAAGGGTTGCATTCTTTTTTTTTAAGTATCAACTGTTCCAAATAATTTACTAAAATGCCTGTAATTAATTCTAAAAGTTTTATTTCCATTTTCAATAACTTTCTTGTTTTTGTTTAAACCTTTGCGATTTACTTTTTCAACACTATACCTAACAATCTTTTTCAAAGTTTTTGAAAAATTCTGTAATTTAGAACCTACTATTTTTTACATCTTACATGTGGAAATACAAAATTTCTGAAATTCCTTTTTGATTGAATATTCTTTTTCTCACGATTTTTGAGTCACATTCACATGCTTTAATTTCAAATCTTTGAAAACCTGAAAAATTATGGCTTCAATTGCTAAAACTTGTTAGACTTCATGTCAGTATAAGAATACAACAATGACCACTGTCCACTCAATGACAATCACAACTTATTTCTTGATGGTTGAGATTTCAAAGTGCTGCTAGAAAAAAAAAAATAAAGGGGAACAGAGAAATAGGGTTATAAGAAGTTTTTTTAATTTATTCCATTATCAAACAGGTAGCTGACAGGTTTCTTGTATTTGGGGAGCGCACACTTATGCTAATTCTTATGAGTACTCACTCTTACATGAATACAAATTGGACAAAAATTCATACTTCGAAGGTGTACAAAAATTTTAGTTATTGGTTAGTTTCCAAGAAACGAAATTGTTGTCAATTCACGAATAAGTTTGCCAAATTTTCCGATTTCTCATATCATGAAAGGGTTATTCTTGTTTTCCCTTCTTTCTCATGAAGTCTTGAATATGTAAGTGGTCAGTATGCAAGAAGACAAGTAGAACAAGTTGACCCTCCTCACAATTGAAAACCCAAGAAAACTTGTTGTGTTACTGGACTCTTCTGGACTTTTGATATCAAACATATAAATGCCCAAAATTGTGATTGCCCGAGGTTGATGCGTCTTGAAATCTAGAAATACAGGAATGACCATCTTGACCACTAGGGATTTGAGGTCAGGTCATGAGAACCTAGAATATTCTTATCACACTACATGAAAGTCGTCCGATGCCAGTTTTGATAAAAGTTGTTTCGTGAGAAATTAAATTTTTGATGATATGATTCCCATTGAAAATTTTAGTTTGGATTTAGTTTTCGGTCGGTTCGGTTCCAGAAACATTGTTATTTCTGAATTAGTGTTAGTTGAGTTTGTGTACTTGAAGTTTTTTAGTGTGGTTCCAAAATGAATTTAAAAATTTCTGTGATAAAGTTTCAAATCTGAAAAATTTTCAAATTTCCTACAAAAATTCAACGCCTTAAATGTAAGTTTTAATTGCAATTTTTTGAATTTATAAATCTTATAGTTAATCCCATAGTCACTAATAATGGCCCCTGCTTGAGTACTTCCTACTCATACTTTGTACCATCCACCGCCTCCAAAACCACCCCTCATAGTTCACATCTGCATTCGCGAATCTTAGCAGCATCCCTCTCTCCCGGATTGTCCTCCCCACGCGAAGCTTCCAACCCTTCATTACGCCGTTTGGCCGCGCGCGGCAGCACCCCATTTTCTATTCTATTGATTTAAGATGGCCGCTTTTCTCAACCGGATGTTCCGCATCCATTTTCGCGCATTTTCCCTCGTTGCATACTACCCAATTATCTCCGAATTTCTTAACATTTACTCGACATATAATATTTAAATTATATCTCTCTAGATGGCGCTACTAGGCGGCCATTAGACTTGCCGCCCCCGAGGAAGAAATATTTTTGCGATTTGGAATGCTTAATGAGAAAAGTAAGGATGAGCAAACACACATATAGATTTAGTATTAGGGAAGAGTTTCGGGTGGTGGTGGCGGTGTGAATGCCGCCTCCATTTACTATATAACCAGGCAGCCGGCGGTGGCGAAGTTTTAGGAATATATTAAAGCTCTAATCTCGAGTCGCAGGAGTTGAATTTCCACGCTAAGTTAGATTAATACCTCTGAGAATTTACAATTTACGCGCGGCAACGACGACGGCGGCAGTGGCACTCAAACATTCACATCAGCGCATCCACACATCTACACTTTTCGCAAATTTTCAAAAAACTTTCCCTCCTCCTTATAAAATTATTTTCATTTATTGGTGTTCAAATTTTTAAATCATTTTGTAGTATTGCAAATTCAATAGAATTAATCTTCAGATGGTATTTATCGTTAGAGAGAAATTTCTGGGTTGATTACAGCGATTTCAGAAATAACTGGAATTTTGTATACCCGAAGAACATACAGCATCTCTTCGTTTCCTTTCGTTTCGCGATGGCGGCAACGGCACTAGCGCACTAGCGCTCGGAGGCAAGGAGTGCCCCTTAATACATACTTAGTTTGCTTTTGCCGCCCCACGTCGGGTGGCGGCGAGGCTACCGGTGGAATCATCAACTCACACCCCCGCGCGTCGACATCGCATGTGCCACCCACCGCTGCCTGTCATTATTTATGCCTGAAAGCTTCGCCTCGCTCGCCTCCACCACCGCCGCCGCTGACGAGATGTAATTTCAGTCGGCGACGCAAACGAACGAACCGCCAACGCTTTCAAGACGCGCGCACGCATGGGAGTTGCACCACCATCTAAGACGCTTCAGTTCGATACTTGCGCCAAGTGCTCGGGGGACGGGGGGCGGCAAGACATCTCACGTGCAAATACATTAACGCATACATGTGCGCGATATTTTCTTGGCGCACGTACGCCCGCCGCCTCTATTAGATAAATTACTTATTGCGCGCGCATGTGGTTGTTAATGCTTTCGCCGAATTCAATGCGCCGCTATGAAAGGATACGATGGGGGCGGCTGATGCGCTGGTGTGGTGGAGATGTCGTTACGAAACGCCGCCGCTGATACCGCCGGTGGCGTAATTTCTGCGCGAAATGCTTTCAAAGGATTAGCGATTGCAAAAGAAAAATTTGTTGGGGGCGGCATTCACTCATAGAATTTCATTGAAGATTGTCAGAGTTCTCAGTAATTGAAAATTTGTTATTTTCTGTGTTAAATTTTGTTCCAATAACTTTGATTAAAATGTTGGAATTTTGATTAGTCCAAAAAAGAACCAAGCCCAAAAAATTATTACAATTATTAGGTTAATAATAACTTGAATTTGAAAAAAGTATTTGAATTTTGTAATTTTCTGAAAACTTCTGTGAAATATTTCAAGCATAAATCCTGGAATTTCCATGCAAATGATATTAAATCTTAGGAAGGTCTTAGAAGGTGTCCTCATAAATTCCAAGCAATTTCCCCATCGCCGGGGGCGGCGCAGCCCCATCGCAAAATAAACATTTATCTAAGCATCCTCATACTTAATTTTCTATTCCTTATAGAGCCATAGCTTATACCCTGTCGGCCGCTCCTTAAAACGCACACGCTATCTCGCTCTATGCTCGGAGGCGGCAGCCGAGCCGCCATCTCCCTGCGACTTAATGGTTGTTTGCGAAAGCGTAGCTCGACGTGCAGCAACGCCACGGGAGTGGGTTTTGGGGGTGGCGGGGGCGGCTTTTCTATGCTCTTCCGCGGAGCGCTCAGGTCTTAAAATCCATACACCTACGCGCGCAGACAAAGCCGCCCCCGACGCGCGTACCCTCGCACACAGTCGCGCCGCGTGCGCCGAGCCGGAACGGACGGAAATAGGAAATGCAAAACTTGCACGGCGCTCGGCGGCGGCGTGCAGACGCGCCCCGGCCAAAAGGAAGGCGAAGAAGAAAAGCACGTCGTCTTAGCAACCCTCCTTCATCTTGCGTTCGGGGGATGTGCAGCTGCCATTTTCCTCGTTTTCCTCATTTGGCTGCACAGCCCCCCCCCCCCTCCTTCTTTAGCCGCCGCCCGCCGCCTTCGAGCGCGCAAGTTTCCGCCTGCCTCGCCGATATTTGCATTTATATTGAGTTATATATTGCAAGCGGGCGCCTTCGCCGCCGCCTCCATCGTCGCGCAGCGTCTTCTTCTTCTTCGTGCTTCACGTCGACGACGTCGTCGTCGTTTGTTTGGCGAGCGAGTGCACTCAAGTGTTCCTTCGCCGCCATCGCCGCCGCCGCCGCACAAGACAACTTTCAAACTGGAAAGTTTTAATTACTTGAAGATAAAACTCATTTGCAACGCAGATGAATAATTACGTGCAATGTAAATAAGTAATACGTTGCCTCCAAGTTCCATGCCTTACAGCTACGCTATTCCAGTTCTTTTTGAAAATTTTCAAATAAATCAATTCATATTTACCATAAAAATTCATCATTCAAATTTCATTAATTTTTTGTCTGATTGTTTTTAAAATTTCTTACTTTTCTATGAGCATCCAATCAGTACCAACGTGTTCTGTAAACTAAATACAGTAAAGTTTAGCTAAGATGTATCTTGAGGTCTTGCCGCCCCTCGCATATACCCGGAAATATATTGCATGTTGTTATACTTCACTTCGTTAGCGCGCACCGTTAAGAAAATCGAAACTAACCGAAGTTACATGCCGCCCCCATACCTCGCAACCGCCACCTCCAGCCATGGAGGCAGGCAACAACCTTCCTTGCGAAGAGAACGCGGCCAGAAGCAACCAACGTCTAACGTCTCTAATATCTTAAGTGTAAATATTTAAACAACTCTGTAGTTGCGCTAGAACAGCAGAACCGTTCCAGAATGGTTGATGCTGGTACACGTACGTGCAAGTCTAATATTTGGGACGTGATATTTTCCAATCCTAAGATTTCCTGAAAGGATATTTCGGAAAAAGGTCAAAGGTTGTCAAAAATGTCTCAGAAAACGTTTTGGAATTATGTTATTTTCCTTGAAAGTTTGAGCAAAGATTTATTAGAATGTTCCAGAAAGTTCCAATTTTGTTATTACCATCTTTTAAGGAAAATGGTTGAATTTCACTTTCAGAATTCTTTTTTGAAATGCAGACATTAGATCCCATGAAAATTTCAGCATCTTTGAAAATTTATAGAAAGTTTTCCAACTTCTAGTTTTTTCATCAAAGATTATTTGTTATATTTATTTATTATTAGATTATTTGTCTAAAAAATTACTTTTTTTATTTATCTGTGGTGGATATTTTAAATATTAAATTTCATGAAATTTCAGCTGTTTTAAAAATTTCCAGATTGGTCTAGAAACTTCCAATTTTGTTGTGACTTGAATGACCTTTAACTTGATAAAATTGGTAACTTAAAAACTTGGAATCTTAAATTGGTTATTATGGTAATTTTTCTGTAAGAGATAATGACAAAAGATCTGAACCCTTTCTGGAATCTCCCTAAAATAACATCTTCTCTTAGTCTTCCCACTTCCGGACGAATCGAAGGTGTTTGGTCCTTCAAATGAATAGATCTTTTCACAAAACCACCGACATTAATAAACCGGAACCCCAAACGAGCGCAAAGGACCTGAAGGACTCTGAAGTGAAGCGGTCGTCTTTTAGTTCAGTTTCCAAGACTACAGACAGACATTTCTATAGAATCCCATTACGAAACCCAAAACACAACCTTCGAATCCTTTGCAATCCCATTCTATGTATAGTAGTTTAAACCCATGGTACCAATTTTCTTCATCATCGACCATCGATGAATCCTACAACACCATGTGGAAAAATGCGGCGCATTTTCCATGCGCAATGGATGACGGCTTTTTCTCGCACATGGCCGCCGGTGAGGAAAAGAATCGGCCATTATAATGGCGCATGCGTCGTCGGCGGCGGTGCGAAAAACGGCGGGGGATTTTCATTTTGTTTCACTTCGCTTACATCTCGCCACGGCGTTCTGAAATATGCATTCGCACACATTCACACACACGCAGATTTGCGATGGGGGGCTGGTGGTAAAGCGAGAGGGGTGGATTTTGCACACGGGTGCAATTGTGTGCGTTGGAGGAGGATGGTCGGGGGCGGCGATGTGTGTGTAGATATGGATGGCGCGCACATCCGCGCCCCATGGACGATATTCTTTTTGCTTCTATCGCGCGTTTCATTCGCGCGCTCGCTCGTTCCTCCTCATTCTTTCGGCCGCCGTTCTTTTCATTTTCGCAAATGCGTTTCGCCATAAAAAGGGCGGCGGCTTGCGAGCAGGCACTCGCCATCCAAGGATTCGCTAAAATTTTACACCGTCAGTAATATGTCGACTGTTGACGCGTTCTCGGTGGTTGCGAAAAAAAAATTCGCAATGATTTTCGCGATTTATATTCGTGATTGGATCAGAGATAACGATATCACTCGTTGATCTTCATGGATTATTAATTCAATGTAAGATAATTCATTGTTCTCCTGATTTTTTTATTGATTATTGCTTTGCATGCAATTCTTTGATTTTTTATTGTCGTTTGAATTTTTATTTCCAAATTCTAAATTTGATTATCATCCAATTTTTGCACTGATAACAATATTTTTCCTCCTCTAATATACATATCGAAAATGATTTCATGTTTTCGAAAATCTACAAAGAATCTTCTTAATATTTTCTTTGTGTTTTATATCTTTGAAAAAGTCATTAAACATTCTAGAAATTAGAAGTTATATCTTGGTACAATATTTAAATTTTGGAACCTAAGAAAATTATGGTTCTTGAAAAAAATAAAAGTTTCTGAAACATTTTCAGAAACTACATATATTTCTTAGATATTTCCCTTCTGGAAATCATCTTATTTTCGAAAGAATTTAAAATCTTTTGTAAAATCAACTTTCTTATAATTTTTCTTCCTTAGTACATTTTCCATTACCATCTGAACTAGACTAACAAATTATCATTAACCTAACCAAACGAAACGTTACGTTTCGTTGGAAATGCAACTTCCAAAACAGACAGAAACCAAGCAAGCGTCTAATTCCAACCCACTCTGGGTCCTAAAACCAGCAATAGCCCCAAAACGACTGGCACTAACACTCCCAATTAGTTCCAACGGCAACTGAAGAAATTCCCAACCTCTAGGTGCACGATAAGACGAAGACCTCACGTTGAAGACATTGATTAATGACTCCTACAATTACTCCACGAACGTGGACAACTTTGTGCTCTGCATCTGACGTCTTCCATTCTGATAAGAAATTTCAATTACGCCGACCAGTTTGATTATATTGCTCAATTTTTACTTTCTTTGATCCTTCTAGAAACTAATTTGTGTTTATCTCATTTGTTTCAGGTGTGTGTGTGCAATCTACTGCCGAAATAATCGTGTCCACTCGGGTGACCTGTGCGGGCGAATCAGTGAGGTAAATGAAATTCGTTTAATCTCCGAATTAGAGTCGTTCGGCGCGCGCGAATCTTTGTTATTGATTTCGGGAACTCTTGCAAGTATTCGGGTAGAAGTAGAAACTAATCGCGCGCAGATAATAAACTTCGATTCGGGAACGTGCCCCGGGGTGAATTCGCTCGGAAAAGGACTGCTTCTGGCTGGCAGCGATGCGAGGTAAGTTTCTATTTAATATTTCCAATTCCAATTTTCTGATAAGAACTACCCTAAAGCGCTCGCAATCTCTACCGGAGCGCAACTTTTCATCTGATAAACGTTTCCATATTTAGATGCCATCTCTTGGGATGTAATCTTCTGGATTATTTGATTTTCGTGGTTACATTTCAGAATTTCATTTCTTGTCAATTCCCTTAGAAAATTTAAGAAAATCCAGGAAAATTCGTTTGTCCAAAAAAAAATCTTAAATTGCAATTTTTTGGGTTCAATCTTTAACTATTTTGAATCTTCTTTGTCCTTTTTGCCCATAAAACTACCAACTGATAGGGATACACGTCCCGTTTATCCACGGGACGCAACTTAATTGTAACGTTTTATCATTTTAATTGCGAAAGTTTTAAACTGCTTCCATGCTAAACGGACGCCATTCAGCCGCTTAACTGCTTCCTGCTCGACATAATTTCTCGTATGCCACTATTACCGAAACTCGCCTTGAATCTATTAGATTAGTTGCCCCAAAATGGGCAACAAAGATACCATGGAAAAATTCGATTCTGAACTTAAAACGACTCGCCGAAGACAAAATTGCAATCTAAAGACGGGTTTCACGGAAAACTCGCTCTGTGAGTACAACGACCGAGAAAACCGGGAATCGGGAGCAAGGGGATAGTAATGGTCAGTTGTTACACTTGGGTCCGAGCCATGAGAATGACCTTAGACGTGATGTGGTCAGTCCGAGAAACTCGTTATTCTGGTATTCCTTGATTGCATTATCTACGAATTGTTGGGTCAAAAAGGTGTCATTTTCGTTTTCGAAGGTCTGGGAATATTTTCTTGTTCTTCCAGAAATTTCCATCCTTTGGGTTTAACTTTCCAGAAAGTAGAGTGAGATGGGGAAAAACTCGGAGAGGTTTGATGGTTTCTTTGTTCCCGTAACGATTGCGACGTTGCCGTGCAGAAAATTCGTGCTCTTGTGAGAAATTAATTTAGTTTCGTCGGGAAGAGGGAAGCAAAAGCAAACACCAGGCCAAGGCACACGTGCGCCATCAAAATCACAGCATCCCGGGATCTTCGCATTTACCGTGCAAATCCGGATATATTCACGCACACAAACCCACACACATCCTGCGCACATATTATCCACATCCCGTTCAGGATTCTCGTGTGGGTACCTTCATGGCTGCAATTTCTCGTTTCTTGCGCTCTTAAGAAAGGTAAAGCCACCCGCATCGCCCCCCCATCCTTCGGGCGCTTCGTCCTAGTCGTCCTTCTCCCACCACACGTTCGCAGCGCGGCCCGGGATTCAGGAAGCCTTCATCTCTCCCTTCTTGCGCGCACCGTTCTTAGAGATTCGTTTCCTCCTTACCGGCGCTCGCAGGCGCGCGGCGTCTGGAAGTTGGAAGTTGGGGCTTCATTATATGCTGGAAGCATTCGCAAACCATCTTTGTACACATTACTCATGCATGTTGGTTGCTGGGATGCTTGCTTGCTTCCCGGGTTGGTTCCCGGGTCGAGGTCTTTCGTTTCTCTTATATTCCTCGACGCGCATTTACTCCCCCAAAACACCCAACCACCTTCTCATCCTTCTAGATGTCGATGTGTGGGTGCATGTGCTGGTATTGCGGAAGGAGCGGCGGCGGCGGTGATGGTGGCGGCGGCAACTTGAAGGATATGAAATGTTATATGCAAAGGATGAGGAAGTTCGAAATTAATTTCATTACAAGTTTCGTAATTTAATCTGTCATGTGCCAACAGTTAGCTTACTAAGACTCTGCCTGCGCTCTGCCGCGTAATGAAAGGCAGCAGCAGAAGAAGCAGGACTCGTACGTGTATATGTATGTGTATGTGTGTGCATGTTCCTGTAGGAGATCCTGCCGGCTGATGCCTTCCTGCACGGCCCTTTATTGCGGATGTATGTGCCTCTGGTTTCTGGAAGAAGGGGGCGGTTCTGATGATCCCATCCTCATCCCAGAATTACCCAGTCTTGCGTATCTAAGGAAACTCTTTCAATGTACAAACCGGGATAATAAAGATTAATCGATTAGAGAACCCAATTTTCAAGTCCAGGAAAACAAAAATTCTTTTAAGATGATTTTGAAATGAAAACCTCATTTGCTGTGAATCCCTCCAGAGATGAAATACGAAGATAAGTTGGACCAAAAAGGATTTTAGTTTTGCCCACATTTACTACATCCCATCTCTTTCTATCTGCTTGAGGTCACATCCGAACATTGTGTCATAGCTTGCGCATATGAAAGTTTCGCCTCCATCTCCGCGCAGACCGACGTGGAAAAGGGATGAAAATCCCCTTTTCCGAACAAACTAGTCTCCAGTACGCACATAAATTTAATCAAAAACGACGACGAAATTAGAAATTCAATCTCGGCGGCTCTGCCCGTCCGTCCGGCCGGCCGGCTTACGTATTGGCGATGTAAGCACGCCGGGGGCGGCGGCGGCGAGAAAAGGATTGCCGAAGAGAGCGTGCAAACGAGAAGAAGAGATGAAGAGCAAGTGAAAAGTTTCGCTGGCTGGATGTGCGCGGCCCAGAAGAGTTGGAGGTTCGTTATGAGATAGTTTTGTAGTTGGCGGCGCGCTGGGGATCCGTTCGAGATCCGCAGCGGATCCCCGCCAGGGTTGGATATCGTTCGCTCGCCGCCACCGCCGCCGCCGCCGCCATCCTCCACGTTTTCATCTGCCGGCCGTGCAGATATGCACGCATATGTGCGCGCTGTGTGATTTCCGTTCGGCGTTGGAGATGTAAAAGTGTACAAGTCCAGGCCATGCCGCCTCCGCCCTGTGCGGATGGGGCGGCGTGCGGGGGACGGAACGGGGGAGTTAGAACTTTTGAAATAAGGCATTAGCCAGCCAGTTGAAAAGGATATAATGCATATTACGCCCAGCGCGCCGAGAGAAACGAAACGATCTGAACTGATGGGATCTATATTTTAGTTGCAAATCCTGACCCGAATACCGCCTCCGTTTTGTTATTTGCTTTTTGGAATTTTCATGTATTTCATTTTCACATTTATCATCATTTTACGCTTATCTAAGAGCTGATATCTCCTTTCAATCAAAAGTTGTTAGAATTTAAATTTTTTGAAAAATCAAAACGATAATGTTTTTGTGATAGGCGAATTTGTTCTTTTAAAATTCTTAAATTAGAAGAAATTTTCGGATCCCTGAAGCGAAAATTAGGGGAATTAGGAGAATTCACATAAAAATTAATTTCCAATTTTGCCCTTATACTAATTTCTAAAAAATGAACAGATTGAATGTATATGTAATATTCTGAAATTTTTTAGATTTAGAAATTTCATCTGAAAGTTGAAAAACAACTTGGAAAGTTTTGGAGTAATTAGGTAGATTAATATTGCATTTTCTAATTATTAAAGAAAAAATTCTACTACCAAATGATTTTTAAAAATCATCTTCTCTTCAAACAATTTCCCGGACTTTCTATTAAGCTCCCATCTAATTTGGGAATCATCTAGAGATATTTTAATATCAGCAACTATAATTTGCAAAATCGTGGGCATAAAAGCGAAATATTCAGTTCGTTGAATGCCCAAAGCGAAATTTGCCATTTTAAATTTTCCACGCGGACACCTTTTATAAAATTTCTCGCACGCCACTGACCTCACCCTTGCTAGTTGTATGCTTCCCCCACTCCCTCACCCTTTCGTAAACTTTATCACTTGATATATTAGGGTGGTGACCATTACAACCCTCTTTAATAAATCTCGCAAACTCATTCTGTACCTGGGTTAGTTTCGCCGAGGGTAGTTTTTCAATAAATGGGCTGGGCCAACGCCGAAAATTTCGCACACCCGACACAAAAAGCCCACCCCAAACTATTTTCCAGCTGCATTCGAAATAATGAACTCCCAGGCGGCCGCCAACCCTCCACCGAGGTCGGTGGCGGTTTTCGCCCATCCTGTGAAAGGGGTGTCAAAAAATAACACACCCATCTACCACTACATCGTCGACGAAGTGAAATTGTAAAACATATTCTCGTTTGCGTACATCTGTTATCATTGTGCGTTCGTGGGGGTGGAAGGAAACCCCGAAAGGTTTTTAAGACGACGCTATCATTGTCGTGCAATGCGATTTCGTGCGAAAATGAACCTTAAAGTCTGCACTATGAGGGTGCTTTGGTCGTGCAAAAAGTCCCGAATGCGGCGGGCAGCCACCCCCGCGCCCGTTCGCCGTCTTCTCCTTCTTCAGCCCTCCTTCGGTGGCGGCAGCGCGGCATTATTCATGAGGCGCGCGCGAGAGAATCTAAGACGTCTCATTGGTTCGCCGTGGGGGTGTTCACCCCATTGCCGCCACCGCCGTTACCTTGGATACCATCGGGGGCCGCGCGCGACGAGCCGTGCGCCATTCCGCGCGCGTCTTGGCTCTCCTTCGTCGACGGCGGCGGCGGCGGCGAAAGAGGAAGAAAACGACTCTTTCGCGCTGAGCGGGGGTGGCAAGCGAGGTGTTTGCTGCGCGGCAAGGGGTGCCATCATCTCCCCTAGGTGAACCCCGGGCGGCGGCGGCGACGGCTTAAACTTATCTCTCATCGTTTATGTTCCGAACGGGGGGATATTCAACCGCCCCCATTAATTTCTAAAAAAAACATCCCCAGATTCGAGCGTAATATGTCTTACAGATATTAACAAACGTCAAGTTGAAGCGAAGAACTTTCTCTTCGTACTGTTGATTGGATGGGGTGTGAGGGCGGCAGAAGGCAGCCAATATATGTGTGGGAATGCACGGCCGGGTTTCTCAACGCGCGAGGTAAGCTGCTCGTTGGCGGCAGCGCGAGGGGGGTGGGTGAATGTAAGGAGCTCAAGTCTCTGGGCCGCGGCCCGCGCATCGTTGGAGGCAGCGGTGGTGGCGGCGGCGGCGGCGGGAGCGGTCCCGGGGTGGTGGCGTCGACGTCTTCGCGCGCGCGGCCCGGGTCGGGTTGCGTTCTTCCCTTGCTTTGCTTCGCTTTTGCTAAGGCTTTTCCGCTGCCTCCTCCGCCGCCTCCTCCACCACCGCCGTCGCCGTGGAGAAAATCAATACTTATTATGTCTACCTCTATTTTCGCTAGGAGTATGTGCCCTCGTATACTTACATATCTGCCGCCTTCGTGTGCCCCTTGTACCTCACGCCCCCGGGAACGTATTTGCGGCTTCGAATGGTGGCGGCGGCAATGGCGGTGGCGCGGTGAGCGCGGGAGGGATTTCCATTCAGCGGCAACCCTTTCTATTCATTAAAAACTAGTAAATTTTAATTGGAACCCTTCCAAAATGTTAATTAATCATGCGCTCGTTCTGCTCGGGTTTGTTATAACTTTGATTTCAATCTGTAGCAAAAACCCGACCGCATATTTACACATTATTGGCGTTCATCCCTTCGGAAAGTTTGATTATCCACTATGAGAAACCAGTTTCGTTTGTTAAAATTTTAATTGGTCGATTAATGTTTTAGAACACCCTGTAGAATTTTTTTGTGGGTATAACTTGCAAAAAAGTTAGAAATAAATTGTGGGGTGAAAATTGACCCTTACAATTTTTATGGTCCAATAAAAATCTTCACCCCACAAATTCTACCTGTCCCTATTTTTTATACAGTTTTTTTTGTGACCTGTTTCACCCCACATTTATAAAACAAGGGTTACCTTCGAAAATTTAGACCCCTACAAGTTTTTCAAAGTTCATCTTCAAGGGATGTAACCCTATGTTACAAATCAGCTCAAAAAATTGGGGTTGATCTTCAAATGTTTTGATATTTCACTCACACTCAAAAAAGATATGACTCCATTTCAAACAAAAACGTTACCCTTCAAAAATTGTCCCCCTCATTTTTTCATTGATTCAACCGAGGGATAGCTTCAAAAACCCTCACCCCTGTAAACCCCAAAACAATTTATGAATCACTTCATTTTCAATAGCCTTGATTGGTCCAGAAAAAACTTTGAAAAAATCTCACCCCAATTTTTTAACTCCAAATTGACCCCACATCAATTGCACCCTCAAAAATATCACCCCTCAACTTTTTCAACCGACCCTAAAACTTGTCGATAACATAGGAACCTCTATCCTTTACTAAATCCCACCCCTTCGAGCTACTTCTTTACAATTTTACAGTCCTTTCAACCCTTCACCAACGTGTAAAAACACCCTCTCTTCACAGATGGCGCTTTACTCAAACTACCCCTTATTCGTATATTCTACTTCCATGTTGTTATTTTTGAAGTTGACCCATTCAACAAACCATTCTCTCATTTCGTTTGAACCAAACTTGGAACTGAATTATTTTTTACAAGAATCTATTGATTTTATTGGGATGAAATATCGTTTTGATTACAAAACACTGGCAGGAATCTTAGGGAACGTTTTTTCGACCGCCATGATGTTTTATGGATGGCGAAAATAATAGCAAAACTTTTAATTGCACTCTGGAGCGCCGCCACCAACGCAGCAGCAGCGGGCGATCAAGAAGAAAGTTAATTTGAACACGTTTCGATTTTATAGATGAGAGGCCATTCTTTGGGGGCGCCCGCCAAACAACAACAAGAGGCGGCGGAGGGCGGCGGGATGTTTGCACCCTTGTCTTCTGTTGTCATTCGTGTTTTAATCTAACGACTTTGTGTCGTGCACGCTTCCGGTTTTCTCTGCCCACCATCGATTAATCGAAAAACTTTATCGAACACCATTCCAATGAGACCCGAAAAAATTTCGAAATTTTGCACCCTTCCAAAAAAGAAAAAGAGGAGTGGGATTTAGTATCGCATTATTTCCACCCTTTTCCGGTTTGTCGTTTTATCGTTTCATTCTTTTATCATCTTTTATCGCTCCCCGCCCGCTGCGACTTCCATCGTGCATCCGCTTCCCGGAAACATTTCATTTCTTTTCTCTCCACCCCCACCCTCTTCGCTACCGCCCCCGACTTTCGTTATTTCATTTTGCTTCATTTTATATTCGCCGTTCATTTCTCATCTCGGCGGCGTCGTATTGTTGGGAGTTGTGCAGCGAAAGAAATTCTTTTATCTCGCAAATACTTTTATCTCGACGGCGACGGCGGCGGTGGTGGTGGCGGGGGCGGCGCGCGTGGCGAGAAGAAAGGAAGCGCTGATAAAAATATTTCCCTCGACGTCGCTCGCCGACCGAGCTGGCTCGTTGGATGGAAATGAAATTTTCTTTTCGCGTTTAATAGCCTCGAGCTGCTTTCATAATGGAAATAACGACGCCGGGGACGGCTGCGCAAAAAAAGACGGAGATAAAACGTGTATTATGGTTGTAAAAATTCAGGCATTGGAGGCGGCTGGCTAGGGGTCTAAGAAGTGAGTGTGGTGGGGGGAGGAAATTGTCGAGGCAATCGCCATGGGAAATGGAACCGGTGGAATAAAAATGCAAATGTTAAACAAACGCAAGAGACTTTGGCCGCCATTATTAAAGCGGAAATAAAAGAGTTAACTTTTTTATTCTCATTTGACAAATTGTATACATTATTCAACATATTTTTTGCATACATACATTTTCATTTCATTCCTTTTTTCAACACTTAATATTTGAAAACATTAGAAAGTAATGAAATTAAGTATAAATTGTGTACAATGTTTCGATTGATTTTGAATTTGAAAATTTCCTGTTCAGTTATTTTCACCTATCAGTACAAAAACATATAAAATGGAGTATACTTATAGGGATTTTTAGTTTTACTTCTTATAACTAGATATCATGTTGAACAAACTGAAAACTGAAAAAAAGAAAGTGTAAAAACTCGGCGAAGTTTTCCAAGCGTGATAATTAGACTTGGAAACTAATTTTCTTTTAAATTTTATTTAGCAAATTGCTTTAAACGCGTTTAAACTTTTCCAGGCAACGCCGAACTTAAATAGGTTTTTTTCCTTGCATCCTTCTCTCCTTCGCTCTCTTCGGTAGCGGCAGCGTTTGGTTTTTCGCCAAACAAAAAGTTTTTCTTCTGGTGTGCTTCGACGCGCGCGCCCTCACACCAATCGAAAGAAGCCCGTTCGACTTTACGCCTATATCTATGGCAGCCGCCTTTGTGTCCTACCCCCCACCCCCATTTCCAACTCTTTTTTTTCTTTTCTTCGTGGGTCTTCTTGGATGTCTTTGGCGTATTCCATCCAGCATTGGTTTTTCTCGCCCTGTTCGCCATAGCTGGCAGCCCTCTGCATGGATGGCTGGCTGCAAACAAATTACTGCCAACTTTTCTTCGGTTTTCCCCCCAACTGTCCCACTCCGCCATCGTCGCCTTTGCCACCCCCGAAGTCTTCAACTGAAGAGTGAAGCGCGTGAAGAGTTATTGATTCGATTTATAGATTTTTTGATGAAAATTTTGGGGAAAATTCTTGGTTTAGAAAAATTTTTAATAGGGGTTATTTTTCAAATGATAGTGGGAGATGGTGAAATGGGAGGCGGCAAACAAACGATTAGTTCGCAGTATCGCCGCTTTTCTTTTCTTTTCGCTGAATTCTTCTTCGACGCCTCCTGTTTCGAAGGCAGCGCCTCTTTTTCTTGTGCACTCTCGGACGCTCGACGGCCTCGGTCCTGCGATGGGAGGCGGCAGAGAGAGAGTTTAATTGCACTTAAAATTTTAAATTAACTTTGAAACCGTTCCATTCGTTCGGTCGATGCTTCGCGAGCCTCTTTTCTCTCTTCGTTCGCACTCATTCATTTACCAATACAAAAGACTTCCAAACGAAGAAGTATACATTTTTCCAAAAATTTCTATGTCGAAATATTCCGAGAAATAGTCATACTTAACAGAAACTCTGAAGTTTTTAAAGTTGAAAAATTGTTTACCCAATGAAAATTATATTTTTCATATCATTTTTGATTCAGGAGAAAAGTCTAAATATTATTATTTCTTCCCAGAAAAAGAATACAGAAAATTCTGAAATAATGTATACTCATGAAGCAATAAGCAAAAAATCTTAAGTACTTTTTCAATTAATCATTAGAGCACGCTCTCAGTATTGGAAAACTTTTCCATTTTCTCGATGCGTTCGTGGATGAATGATTAATATTTCCAAAGCATCGCCTTCTTTCTTTGCCTCTGCATCGTTTTTCTTTCATTTTTTTTGTTTGTTTTCTTCTCTTTTCGTCATTATTTTTCTCCATTTTGTAAATGCTACCCATCGAGCCACCAGACTCTTGATAATTAATAATCTTTTTTAACCACCCCCTCGCTCCTCCTTCCATTTGCAACTTTTCTTTCCTCTCATTTCATTTCATTTGACCTCTCATTCGTTCTCGTTTTGTTTTTGTGTTGTTCGACGCTGAACAAGTGGACGTTTTGTTTGATTCACGCGAATCGTTTACATTCAGCGAAGCGGCCACCCATTTCCGGTTCCGGTTCTTCAAACACACTCTGACGCGCGCGCGCATGCAGCAGAGAAAGAAGGTCATTTATAACAACGGAAAAGAGGCAAAAATAAAATTTTCATTTTTCCTTCGCGAGCAACAACGAACGCCCCCGAAGAAGTGATGGAAGGAAAATGTCTGAATTAGGGGTGGGGATGAACGGACGGACGGACGGCTTCTTTGCATTAAACTTTTACGATGGCGTTGTTTGTTTCCTGTTGTCTGCAAACATTCACACATCAGAATTTCTCTCAGATATAAAATCCAAAAAATCTTTTATATCCTAATTTTTTCATTCTTTGGTTTCTTTTTTGTTCACTTTTTGTTGGATGTGTTTGGGAGGAAAATATAATTCTAGGGAAACGTGAAATAAATTATACAATGCAAGCAATGCGTAAATAAACAGGAAAAGAAACGAAATAAGAATGTTGCTTGCTTGAAGATGATAGTGGGCAAAAATGAGTTGGAAGATCTCTTCTTTTCACTTGTTCACAGACGTCTTCGCGTTGTTGTTTGTTGAATTTCCTCGTAGCTATCGTTTTTCTCCGAGCGCTGAAACACAGCAAGTGAAACAAAGAAATTACAACGTTAAAATGTACTTACACGAACGTCGCGACAACAAAAGAAAAGAAATGTGACACTCGGACAAAAGGTAGTTAACGTCTTCCTCGCTCTACGGGATCTTTTCCTGCTATTGCGTCGTAACCTTCGGGAAGAAGTCCTCAGATTCGCCCTCTGAATTTTCCTGGAACATTATTTTTATATTCTTTTTTATATTTTCTTTCCTTCGACGAATTTTTTTCCAAAGTTTTACTTTGTTAGTTTTCATACTATTGTTGAAACAAAAATGAGTAATCAAAAGACCGGAAATGAAATTTACAACATTAATATCGACTAATAATGAAATGAATATAAATGTTACATAATGAAATACATTTTAGAAAATGTGCGTGAGTCAAAGAAATTAATTCGTATTCAACATGTATCATAATAAGCACACGAACATTGTTTCGCTTGATTACAATAAATTAAAATAATTTAAACATTTGTCGCAATTACGCGATTGATATCTCTCTACTTAATCCGACCAAGATGGGAAATAATTAAATTTATCTACTTATATCTAAACAAAAGAATTACTTGCTACAATCATATACTTAATTCCATTCCAATTTGAATCAAAACTCATTAGAATTGATATAATCACACAAATACACGATAAGGAATGGATAAAGAATAAGTTGGAATTTGCAACGTGATGAGATTTCATAATTTTTACAATTGCGTTTCGTTTATTTGTCATTATTTTTCCACGAGCAACTTGTTTCTATTGCCACATCATTATTTTTGTTTATTTTAAGCAAATATTCGTCATTTTCTCTCTGGAAAAATCTACGATATCTATTTAATTAAAAAGGTTTAATATTGAATTGTCTTATGCATATTTAATCAGCGAAACTTGTTTTCAATAAATACAAATTTACACAAATTTTTGTTTTGACTGCATTCGATAAACAGACGATTAGATTCGATTGCATGGATCATTACAAATAAACGCTGGCGACGATCCGAAAATGGCTCGTATCATGTGACAGACTTTCTCGTGCAGGTTGATGCATCGTTTCCGGTGGTTCTCGAGTTCTTCTCGTCGTCTGATTAGTTGACGTTCGGGAGGACGCCATAGTGAAATTAACGCGCTCGTTTCGCACCCCATGGCGCGCCATCGGGGGCGGCTGAGAGGAGCATCTCCGATTACGAGGCCGCCTGTGTGCGTTTAAGCTAACTACGTAACTGCCCCTCAAATCGGCAAAAAAGGGTTAGTTGCGAATTTCCAGCCACTGAGATATTTAACCCGTTATTAGCCATTTATTCTCGGATTTTTCCATCTGCAACAAGAAATACACAAAAAATTAATTACAAAGAAAAATATCAAAAATCATTTTCAGATTTAAGTAGTGGATCATATTTGTTTATCCAGGAATTTATCCAAGTTTGTTTTTTTCGGAAAGTATTTGCAATAAGAAAATCAAATTTTTGCAATGTCAAAACTTCTTCTAACTAAATTAAAACATCTCACCCTTGACAGGAGTGTTTCCCCTTGATTGCATAATATTCTCATTAAAAATTACTAATTATCAATGCAAGTCAGACAAAATAAAAGGCGGCAAACGCTATCATTCCGACCACGCTGAAGAAGAACTCTTCGGCGGCGACGGTGGCGGCGGCGGCGGAGAAGGAGGAGGAGGACAAGAAATGCGTCGCTGCGTAAAGAAATGCCCGGCCAAAAACAGAAGGGTGCGGAATTCGGCGCAAAGAAAATGATGAGGGGTGACGGTCGGAAAACGCCGAAACTCGGAGGGGTCTGCGCAAAATTGAAGGAAAAATTCTGGCGACGTCAGTGATTTTGATTTCGCCGTCATTTTGCGCGGGGAGTCGGGGGGGCGGCGGCAATACGATGCGATCGAAGCAGCTTTTCTGGCCTGACTATTACAATTTCGGCTGAGATGCACGGACGAACCTTCACTTCGTCCTCCTCCACAACCATCTCGTTTTTCAGCCGCCCCCCATTTGGCAGTTATTATTCATTTTCATCTTCGGCGCCCATCGCTCGTTTGTCGATCGGGAGCAACGCTTCGCAATTTTTGCCATCCGGATCGAACATGGAGCGTGACGAATAAATTTCTGGAACTAAAAGCGTGACTTTTCATTTTCTTCCTGTTGTTCTGCTTTCTTCCGACGCGACAACCCGAGGGACTAAGATTTGGGGGATTTATTGTTGTAAATTTCAACACTTTTATCAGCGAGTTTTCGAAGAGGACAAACGAGTAATGGGCTTATTAATCACCGCATTTCAATGCGATCGAATTACGGGAACGACAGGAGACAATTTTTGGGACACATGTGCAACCGCAGAATTTTATTCATTTTTAATTTCGGTGCAGCTGACGTCACCTTATTCGATTTAATTAGGTGATAATTAGACTCTTGTTGGGTTCTGATAAAAGGGTCCAGGGGTCCAGGCAAGTTTTAGGGACCTTGGAAACCGGTTGGGGTACAAAGAATCAGTAAATTTTGTACCCCAAGTCGATATCTTCAAAGGGACAAAGAAATTTGATTTTGGGGTCATGGGGATAAAACCCTTGAGGTCAAGATATCCTGTGGTTAGCCATTTTCTTTGTTAAGTGAATTGATAACAAAACCAAAACCGTTTTTTTCCAATTAATTGCAGTTTCTTCAATTCAAAAAGTTTATATTTTCTAATTATCTCGTTGTTTATCCTTGAGATGTTGCATTTGTATCAATACACCAAAATACAAAACAAAGCTATTTAATGAAAGGTTAATTAGTGCGCCTGCTGCTAATTGCACGTAGCCGACAGAAAACGTTCGCCGACTGATTTTAGGACACTTGGCGGACGTGGGGGGCGGCATCGAGGACGTAAAGGACAGAGCAGTTATTTTTGTACGACGCTATAGCGAGCAATAATTGCTTTTTCAATACGCGTTCCGTATAGCTCGCCAATAGCTCCTCCACGTTTAATGTCCTTGCCGCCCCCAGCAACCTCTTTCCACTTCATTTTCTTCTTCTCGTGCCACCGTCGCCGCCTCATCATTCCGGAGTGTCGCCTAATGACGATGACCTATTCACGGCCATTGTGTGCATCGATTGGGGCGCCCTCTTCTTCCGCATCTGCCATTCTCCCAACATTAGATTCGTTTATTAATCAATTATTTTTTACGATTGCAGATCCTCCAACGTGGACCATCGGGGGCGGCGGCAGAGCGACGAGGAGTCGACCAAAAAGTAAGTCACCTTTTTGCTAACTGCGTTTCCTTGACGCGCGCGCGAGATTCGTGCAAATGTTTCTTTTAATTGCGAATTTATCTCCGTCGTATTGAAGCGCGGAGGCGGCAGCGTCCTGCGTTGGTGGTGGTGGCGAGCGAAAGAAAGCGCAAAAGAGTCGACTCTGCCGGCCGGGGCAGAGAAGAAAACGAAACGAACGAACGAAACGAGGGCGAAATAAATGAAAATAGCTAATTTACATTCCACCCCTCGTCAGTGACGATACGCTCGGGCCCGCCGCCCGCCGCCACCGCCAGCGTTTCTTCGTCTTGTGCTCGGCGCGCTTCTTCTTCCACTCGACTTGGGATACTTCATTGCCATTTTTCTTCCCCCGTCGTTGCTTTGCCATCGTTTTTTCGCCCGGTTCCTGCCGCCGCCTTATTCTTCTTCTGAGCTCGCAATTAATGTTGCCGCCCCCCTCCGCTGCCGTCGAAGCTCCAGGCCAAAAATGCTAACGAAGGCAAAGCCTCTTTTTGCGCAATTTAAAGGATTTGTGCATTTTCATTTCTTCTGTTTTTTTTTTCGTTCTTTTTTGAAATGTTGAAGCAAATTTCATGCGATTTGTAGACAGCCGCCCCCTCCAGCAAAAAGTAGCCATTATTCTGTAATTCAATTAGCGCACAATATATTTATTTGCAATACAATGGCGGCCGTTAACAATTGACTATTAGGGATGCAAAGCTGGAGCAATCGGCGCAAATGCAATCGCTGAAGAAACGGACCGGAAATATAATAAGGGTGGATGTGCGGGGGGCGGCGGGATGCGGGGAATTTGTCACAATGTAGGACATAATTATTGACTAAAAGCAATTTACATTTCATTAATGAATGATGAGTTTTCTAGGAATCATTCTTGAGGGAAATTTGTTGTTGATTTTTCCAAAAATTTTCCGAGGTTTTTTGAAAAATTCATTGTAGTTATCCGTGGATACAAAATAAGCAAATTGAATGTATAAATGTGTAATTAAATTCTTTTAAAATTTAAAAAGATATTTTGTGTTTGGGGGAAATTTCCAATTCATTTGCAATTTTCATCCATTTATCTAATAGTTTTTCCGCACGGCTTGTATTTCCTCAAACTACAACTATATACACACATTTGCGAGGTCTACTAATTGGAATTCCAATTAAAACTTTTCTGCTGGCGAGCGGCGAGTTTAAGCAAACGCATTGCAACATTTGCCGCCACCGCCATCGCCGCCCCTCATCCTCCACACACACACACCGTTGCAGTGCGCTAGTTGATAATTTTCTTTTTATTTGCCTGCCCCATTCCCAATGCCATTTGCATTTTTCGGATCGCCCTTATAAATTAGACGCAGCGCGCGGCGGTGGCGGCGGCGACGGTGGCGGCCGGCCACCCCTTTCGGCATGTTTGCGCCGCGCACGCTTCTGTTTTTCTGTCTATCTGCCATCGCCATCCGTTCATTCGAGCAGCAGCCATCCCGTTTTTTGACGAGGGGCGCCCGCTCAATCACTCGCAAACCATTACCCTCCTCCGCCGCCGCCGCCGCCACCGCCTCCAGCGCCGTCCTTCTTCTGCGCCTTCTTTTTCATCGCTCTGCGGCGCGTGGAGCGCGAAGGGAAACGGAAAAAGTTCGCGTCGCCCGTCGCGAACAAAAACGCGCATTGCTGCCCCCCTTCCGCCACCCCCTTCTGCCTTCGCCGCCACCGCCGTCGTTTGTTTGGCAGTGTTAACTGCCACGGTGGCTAGCCAGGGCCCCATGATGGGGCACCCCCAATTCGCGCACAACGATTTCTCGTTTTTCTTCTACTTCAACTTCTTCGTCTCCCACCCCCGAAGAGACCCAGCGTGGTTCCGGCCTGGCCGAATATTTCATTGGGAAATAAGAAAGAACGGGGAAAATCAATAAAAACAAGGATCTCATTAATTTTTTGCCCGTTTGCTTCCAACTTTATTGCGCCCTGTTTTCGCATTCTTTTTCGGCTACCCCCACTACTGGTACGCTTCATCGGTGCCCAAGTTGGGTTATGGCCACCTACAATATAGGTCGGGGCTTTTCTAACATCAGATGGAGCTCGGTGCATCTTTCAAAAGTGGTCCAACCCCGAAAAAGATTAAAAACCAATCCCTTTCTCTGGGAACCCCCGAAACCTAGGGTCTAAAAGGGTTGAAAAAAATGAAAAAATCCCCCTCTTTTAGCACGTGCCATATGTCACTAAAGGGGTTCTGATATGACCCATATGATACATTTACAAGGTGTTTCAGAAAGAACCAAATAAAAATTAAAGTTGAAAATTTTAAAAATTGGAAACGACAGATTCGTATATTTCTGAACATTAAATTCACAATCGGGGGAATCCCAAACTGATAATTGCCTTCCGTTTCTTTCTTCTCCATTCTTCTTCCTTCTTTTTTCTTATATGTATGTAGTTCCAGAAAGTTTGAAGATCATTTCTCAAGCTGCAAGAGATGAACTTTATATTTGTAGTCACTAGCTCTAGTAAACTGTGTGTATGTAGACACAGCTGGCCTCGTTCTGCTGCTCCTGTAGGATTTCAGGGAAGACCTCTTCGCGACGAGAAAGATGGACGAAAGGTGGAAGCGAGCGCGATGGATTTTTATATTCGAGTCGGGCTTTTCGATTAGCGCTTTTAATTTTAAACTCTTCCACTTTTCCATCGTCCGCGTCCGTCTTCTCGGGTTTCTTTTTCCATCCTTCCAGCGCACGCGTTCGCCTCCAAGGTTTTCCCGACTCTCTTGGACCCCGCTGACGTCTTGGGCATTTCTTTCGCAAGCTCGTTGGGGCAGCTCGATACGCCACCGATGATGCGAGGGGGGTGGGAGCGAAGGAGAGTTTTCCAATCTGCGTTTTACTTTCGCCGCTCGCGCATTAATCGCCAAGAATTTTCTTCGGCTTTTTCGCCCAGGGAGGAAGGTGGAGGTTGCAATCAACTCTTCGTCGAGGCGGTTCACTGCCAATATTCATTCGTCTTTGTCGTTCGCTATTGCAAAAACGAGGATCAACGATTAAATGAATTTTCATTTTATATTTTCTTCAGAAGAGCTGGAAGCAGCGTCGAAAAAACGGGAATAAATTAATTTCTGGACGTTCAGTCGACGAGCGATCCCGTTCAATATTTGAGGGATGAATTATTCATTTATTCCTAAATGAACAATATTTGGATTTTCTTTTGTACGCTTTTCCATCGTTTTTAATTTTGTTGTTTTTCATTAAGGTAAAATTAATTCCATTTTTTTCATGAATTTTTGGTAATTTGCAATTCTCATTAATTTCATTCTTGAAATGTTATTTTTTGCGAATTCTTAAATTTTCTATCTTTTAAGATATTTCAAATGGAATTTCAAATTCTTTGTTTTTCAAACAGAGAAAAAACTTTTAGGAACTTTTAACTCCAACATGAAAATTTCTTACTATTTCTAAAGAAAAATCCGCTTTTGTGATTGATCATTAAGAAATTCTCAACGTTTTATGAAAAATCGTATGAAAGTATGAATTTCTTAATTAAAATTCTTCATCGTCTCAACTCAACAAAGACCGCTGAAACGATTCGCTGCATTTTCCCTCCTCGACGGACGGCGAAAAACGAGGAATCATCATCAAAGAAACGAACGAAAGAAATAACGAAATAAAGCAGGGAAAGCATCCCCGAGGAGCATTTCGCATATTTCGTGCGTCCAAGCCGTCGAGGAATTGTAGAATTTTAATATTGCAAACGAAGCGAGCGGGCGCCATTCGCCGCTTTGCGCAGTTCGTTTATTTTTTGGCCGCCTCCATCGAGCGAATTGCATCCGACATTTCTGCGCATTGAAATGGAAGCCAAAGAAGACGAGGACGAAGCAAGAAAAACCAATGGCCGCATGTACAATGAATTCTGAACTTGTGTGTTGATGGCGTCTGGAGCGATTGATGCGTCTGGACATATTTCGTTCCAAAATTTTTTTTCTCCAAGAATTTATCACATTTTTTCAATCCGATTGTTTTGATTACTTTGAATATATTTTTTTAAGGTTTCATCCATTATCCCCGATCGGTTAAAGCTCGACAGCGGAGAATTTCTTAATCCAGTCATTTTTCATCTGCCCCCAGTTGGAGGCGGCATCGAACATTTGTCCACGTCATTTTTTATACGCCACGTCTAACTCTTATTTAGAAATCGTACAAAATGGTATTCATTGCATTATTGAAAATTTAAAAATTTGATATTTCTCAGAAAATTGAAAATTTCTCACAATAAGAAATTTAAAAATTTAAAAATGCATTTTTAAAACTTCGGGAATTCGGTGTTGCACTGGTGTTGGTACTGGGATATGACCGTGGCTGGAGGCTGCGTAACAGACAAAAGAAAAGAGGGAACGCGCGGCAATGGCAGCGGCGACGACGTCGGAGGCGGCGGGTGTGCAGATGGGGGCAGTGGACTGGGGCGCGCGCGGGCGAGCGAAAAGAAAATATAATTTATCTTTAACTTTGTGAATTAAGGATGCTATCACTCGCGTATTTAAAAGATAATTTATCTATCTCCGTTGTCGTTGTCGTCGACGACCGCCCCCTCTGCCGCCTCCCTTGTATCCTTTGTCCTGCATCGCATGGTTAGTGTTCATTACATTTTCCTACTATTTTGTTTTTTCTTGTATTTTCATTACATTTTCAAAATCTTACATCCACGCTGGCATTAGAGTGCTTGTGGAGTGTATTGTGGATTGGCGAATTGCGGGGGCGGCATAATAAATGAAAGCCTTCACGGTGCGTTTTGTCCGCGAAATGGTCCTCATTGTTTTTTAAACGCTGATTTTTGCCCGTGCAGGGCACGCAGAGCGGCAAGAATAACAAAAACAAGCGGGTTCGCGTGGAGGCGGCAGCGGCGACGACGACGGTGACGGCGACGCCGGCATAAACATAAAGATGAAATGAAGGCGTTCGAGGGGAAGCAATTTTGAAAAACGACTTTCTTTGTGTCCGGACCATTAAGGACTAATTGCTAACGTTTTAATTTGCGCGCTCTGCTCGATGGCGCTCCTTGTTCCATTCTTCTTTCGGCGGCAGTGGCGGCGATGGCGGCCCGCCAGTGTCATCGTCATCGCCGCCTCCATTCACTCGCCACCGTCGTCGTCGTCGTCGACGCGATGCAATGAAGCTGATGCTGATGCGGATGCGGATGCTTTTTCTACGTATTCGGGCGACGGCGGCGGCAGCAAGCCACTTCGGTCGCCTCCTTTCTTTTTCCGCCCCCGCTGCTCGCTGAAGGTATCGGGAGGTATCTTCCAGAGAATTGGCCGAAGCTTTTGTCAGCCATGCGATAGGGGGGCAGCCAAGTGGCGATAGTGTTTCAAACGACGACCGGGGGCGGCGATAAGGCCATTGAGTAACGTAAACAAAACGCGTGAAAAACGACAAGCAGTTTCAGCAGATTTTGATGTACATGTTTTTCCTGCTTTATTTTCTATCTTGCCGCCCCCAATTTCAGAAAATTATTTTTCAAGATCTTCTTCAGCATAGATAACTTTTTTTCTCTGAGAAAATTTTTAAAATTATTTTGTGAAAAATTCTAAGTTAAAAATTTGCAAACAGAAAATCAAGAGATGAAATTTGATTTAAAACTAAAACTCATAGTGGAAAAATTATGACCTAAAAATTTCCATGGCGTAGAATGTTGAAATGGTGGTCTAACTTTGCACCCCCTCATGCTTGCGAACCCTTCAGCCCCCGCAACCCGACCGCCCCCTCTTCAGCTGCCATTCTCCTCGCGCGTAGTTAAAAAGGGGGAAGCAATCAACTCTTTTCCGATGCAAATTCGAAACCTCCCTTTTACTTTTTCGCGAATCACCCTTCTTCGTCCCACCCGTACACCCACACCGCCTCCATCCCCCTTCCGCCGGCGCTTGCCGCCACCGATCGAGGGTCCTGCGATACGCGATTTCCAACGCTTTTCGTTTTCATTTCATTCTTTTCGTTTCGTTTCGCGTTGTGCTGTTGCAGCAGCAGCAGCGCAATTCCTTTTTCAACCCCTTATCCCTCGCCGCCGCCGCCACCCCTCGCGCACCGCCCCCAGCCTCGGCGGAGATCGGCCCGAGAAGCTTTTATCAAACGCACAGACATTCGAAGCGCACGAATATAGATTGCGTCCGCGTCCGGCTGCAAAAAAGGAAAGAAGAAGGAAGTCGAGCACGATGAGACGAGGAAGAGGACTCTGCTGGCCTGATATTGCAGTCGCGCGGGGGTGGCGTGCGGGGGCAGCGGGATGAAGACGAGGCGTACAGCCCAGTGCAAAGTGTCTTTCCCCCTTTTTAATTGTAAATGCTTTAGATTTGCGCGCGTTCTAGAAAAATTTGCATTTTAGATATCTTTTATGTCGGGACGACGCTCTCTTCATTTTCTGCTCCTACAGCCTTTTTGTTCGTATTATTCTTTTTGGGTTGTATCGCATGATGGAGTGATGTAGTGGTGTGGTCCCTCGGGAATAGTTTCGTCGTGGCTCGTATTGCGTGCGTTTAATTTTGATTTTGGTTGCGTATCGAAAAAGGGTTGCTATTTTGCATGCTGAAGAGGATTCAAGGAGTATTAGATGGATTTTCGGGGGCAGATAAATTTCGAGACGAGTTTTATCTTCTTTGATTAGAAATAGGAAGCAGGGAGTTGTGATTCTAAGAGCATATTGCAGTCTGGATTTTTGTAATCTTACCTTTTAGATTTGTAAGCTCCAGTTTAATTAGATTACTCAACTTTTTGCATTGTTGCAAATTTTCATTTTTAGTTTGCTATTTGCTAATTTTGCTATTTTCTTCAATAACATTTTTTCAAAACCAATTGCATTTCCCTTTAAAAATATTTTTCTACAATCTAGATTTTTAAAATTTTGTCTATTATTTTAAAATATTTTACAATTAGAAGAAATTTGTTTTTCTATTCAGACTTCAAATTGTAATTTGGAATAAGAAAATATTGAAAAGTTTTGCAAACCTCCTATTCTGAGAAATGTAATGACCACAAAAGCAACCCAATTTCGGTCATTCGGGGGGCGGCAAGCATCGGTGGATGAAGTAAATCGAGAAGGACGCCGGTCGTCGGACGACACGTTTGCGGCGGCAATATTCGAGGCATTTCCTCGGCCGCCAATCGACCACCATGCCGACCACTGGGGGCGGCCGCGAAACTTCCACCGCATAAACTGCATCTTATAACCCGTTCGACTCTACATAATCGAGATGCATTCAAACCAGGAATTTCCTGTATTCTCTGACTTGTTAAAAACTCCCATTAAAAACCTTCTAGTTACGTAATACATGTATTACAGCACTCGTGATATAATGAAGTCATTCCTTTGAAAAAGGTTGTACCCCAAATTTTATGAAACTTTTTTGTGAAATTTATTATAGTCCTTGTTTTCTTGTATTGCGTGGTCAAGAAACGTTTGTTGTGACGTTTGCAGCCGGCAGGTACACAGCATTGCGGGGGCGGCAATGATAAATACACAAAGTTTCGGAGCGTAATTGTCTTCAACCTGACGCGGATGACGTTTGGGTAAATACTCGAGTTAAAACTTGTTTCGCTGTTGTTGTTGTTGCCCTGCACTGACGACATTATAATGATGATATTTTCAATAGAATCACAAATTTTCAAAAATTATTTTCCAGAAATTTTCAGTTATGAAATTTTCGCATTTTTTATCCAATCAGTTGTAATTTTGCTTGAATTTTATAGTTTTTATGGTATTCATTTTGCAGAAAATTTGCAATGTAAGCCGAATGTAGTAAAACTTACAGTAAATTCGCGAACCACGCAACAAGTTTATAAATCCGGTTAGAAAACGTGTTATACCAATATTGGATTTCCTTGCTCGTTGTCTGCTTCTTCGTGCACTCGTTCGTTTTCTTCATCATCATTTTCTTCTTCTTCGTCTCCAAGTCAACTTTACAACACTATCATTTTCCGCACATTTTTATTGGAATTTTCACATTTTCACTTCAAACTTATACCACATTTGTCGTTCCACTTTGAATGCTGGTTGAAGACTGGAATCGAAAGTGCCGGAAAAATTCGAGTCCAGTGTGATTGGGGTCACTCATTTTTACCTGCATCCATTGTTCTTCATAAAGTTCTCAGGTACCAATTCAGTACCCTTTGGACACGTCCGTTTTTTTGGGCAATCAAAGGGTAAAGGGTCACTCATTGTTTAGCTTCGGGTTCTCAAACTGGTTTTCTCATGGTCTAAAAAAATTCAAGTCATAAAATCTTCTGATAAGAAGTAAGAAAATTGGATTTCTAATCTAAAATGTATTTATTAATTGGATGGAATTTTTTGAAGTTTTATTAATTTTTATGTTGTGTAATTCAAATCCAATTGGGTATTAATTAATTGAACCTGTTTATTGATAATCATAACGTTCGTTATTGTTCTTAATCGGTTGTTACGTAGGAATTCTCATTTTGTCGAACGAAATGAATACCGAAAATTATATAAAAATCAAGAATTTATAATTACTTAAATTACCATTTATGCATGCAGTTATGCTGCAAATTCCAAATTTCCAATGCAACCATGACATCAATATTGCTCCGGTTTAATTAACAACGAATTAATGAGTTGCATAAATGATAAACGAATTTCTCGGATTGGATTCGATTGCAAATGTCACCGATAGAAATAATTTCACCAAATTATCTTTAACCGATTTTGCAAATATCGAAGTGTGCATCGAATAAGTTCAAAACTATTTTGAACCCTTTGATTTCGTTTTTTTTTTTGTTGGAAGTTTCACTATGGGAACAAACCGGTTTCTTCCAGAACCCGAAGCGTCCATTGTCGCAGCTTGTGCAGCTTTGTCTAGGTCAGTTTGAAGTGAATTCGGTGAATCGGGATGAGGTCACTACTCTCCCTTTCGATCGCAATGTTTTACGCTTCCGTTCATCCAGACTATTCCCAAGTGTGTCGCACGCGAAATTCTCCAGGTACGCAGCGGAAGGGTTCGCATCGAGGAGCAGATGAGGGCCGACTGGTCAGGCCAGTATGCAAATGAGCAATTTGGAAATATTAGATTGACCAACATCGGGGCAGTTGTCCCGTTGTCGAATTTTTCGAAAAACCCCTCCGGGTTAGCAACGATGGGTTCCTATGAAGCTGGACGCATCTGTTCCCAAAATATTTTAATTAGTTGAAAAGTGACTTATTAATTTACCAATTTTTAGTTCTTATTGGTATTCTATAAAGGAAAATTTCCTAGATTAATCTTAATTGGGAGTTGTTTTTTAATGAATGAAAAAACAGATTAGTAATCATTTAAACACCAAAAGATATTTGAAAAACATCATTAATAACTAACAATAAGACTACATATTAGTAGACATACTCTTTCTAGACTATTTTACGTTTCGTTTTTTTGTTGTTATTCGATGGGAAATTCCATACATATTCTATATATCAACTCATTGGAATATTTTACGTTTTTTACGCTTGTTTTTTTCCGGTTGTTGTTATTTTAGTGCATTGTTCTTATTGTCGCATTAATATACAATTCACATTCATTTTTCTCGTACAACTTACAACACCAACCGGGACAATGTATCAAGGTAACTTCAGAAGAAGAAGAAGAAGAACAAGTACTCAACTTTAGAGCAAGTATGTAGTAAACATGGAATGAAGTGCGCTCGTGTGAGGTCAACTCGATGGCGACCTTGGCAAAGGAAGTTCAAGTAATTTACAATTAAATTTCAAATTCAGATTTCTGACTCATACCATAGAATCTTCTAGAAAAGTCCCTCATCATCGATGCGCCCATATGTTGTAAGAAGGGTTGGATGAAGATGCGCGCAAAAAATCGCCCGAAGAGAAGAATGCCCCTGCGATAATGTTAGTTTATTGTTCGTGCGAATGAAGATGACCCATTCATGACCCTTTCCGCTTTGTATGTGGAGACATGTCTGGCTGGGCTCCTTGAACCGGTTTGACCATCATCCACAAAAAACCCCATAGATCCCGAGCGCAAGCCGTAATCGCTACGCTATGGATGGCGTAAACAAAACCCGAAAAAGGGTAAAATGCCGTTGTTGCTGCATTGATCCGGGGATTTTTTTGCTCGTCCGGGGTGCGTATTTTGACCGTTAGCGCTTCCTCAATGACCCCTTCATTTGCATACTCGTATGACCAGTGTGAGAACCCGAAGGTAATTCTTCCGCCGCGGCGGGTAATTACGCAGATGTGAACGGTGCGAGATGAAATTTAATTGCAAAATTGAAAGTTCCCAGTTGAAAGCGCATTTTTCAGTGACGCAATGCAACCCAGTGAAACTTTTCTTGTATGTTGTATGCATTTATTGCTCTTATTTCGCGCAAATGATGTCGACATCGACTTTTTTAAAATGCATTTCCCACTTTGATATATTCCATGTGGAAATCCACTTTTAATTTATTGCTTGGTTGGTTAAAGCAATAACTACTAAAAAGTACGATTAACTTGCCAATGATTAATTAGGTGTTTATATTTAATTATTACCCTCATTGGTCTCACTTAATTTTTACATTTTCATTTACTTTTACTTTTACTTTTGCCTTATTTGGCTTCCAAGATGAAGCTTTTGAAAATCAAGAATCAAGACAATTTATTCATATTCAAATCAGTTAATATACAAATAAATTTGTGTCAATGGCTTCTTTTCTTGTTGCTTGAATGCCTATTCAATTGGCATTTAATTAAGATCGTTATGGTGGAATTCATTCATTTGTATTTCCTAAATTTTTGTATTCATACATAAAAAATGAAGTGATTTAATCGATAAAAATCATTTCCAATTCTTAATTAAACTTTTGATTTCTAATTTGATTATTCCGGAGCGGATTTAATTCATTTTCCACTTCAATTACGCACGATTACGTATGATATAATTAAAAATTATTAACTAGTGCACTGAATGCACTTGCTGCATTTCGTTTGACCATTTCTTGTTCTTGCGCTTGCTCGACTTCGGTCAAATTGGTCGAATTTATAAATCGGTTTACTTTCACTTTTTTCGCCTGTTTGCTTCTTGGTTTCTTGCTCCACTCGGGTCACTTATTATTGACACATTAACCGTCGATTGCACAGAATGTTTGTTGTCGTTTTGCGTTGAATTCGTTTTCGATAATTAAACGCGTATGCTATTAATCGATTTTCAAGTCTTGCTCTCACTTTTTGCCCACTATTTCTTCATATTATTCATGACATTCTGTTTACATTGACTTCGATTCCATAAACATTTTTTTAGATTTATGATTCAACTATAAAGTTCAAACGGAAAATTCCCGGACATAATTTGGACACGTGTAAACCGCCCAAACAACTCCATGGGTTTAAACCCCAGCTAAACTTGAATTTAATAAGGGTTGCTGTAATTTTTGAAGGGGGTTAGTTGAACTACCCTCCGTTGAATCCTTAGCAGCACTTGTTGGAGGAAAATATTTGGATAGTTCCACGTTTTGTCAAGGGTGGTATTTTGTCGCTAGTTGCTGGATATCCTGGCAAATTGTCCCTGATCAATAATCGACACTCATTTGACATTACGAACTAATTGAATTGTAATTGTTAATTATTTTTCCATGTAATTTACGTTAATAGCACTTCGATAAATTCAAACTTTGATAGTTATTTCTAGTTTCAACCTTTTCAATATTTTATTACTCATTTACCAACGGGACCTAACAAATGTCAATTAGTTATTGTTATTCATCACTAACAGCAATTAATAATTAATTAGCTGCGAACACGGTTAATCAAATAAATTAAAAATAAAGTTATTTGTCAATTATTGCATGATAACATTGATCAAATTTACGATGCTTAATGTAATATAATTAAATTACAATTATGCGTTATAATTAGTTGTTCCGGTGTTACATGCGTATTTTTTATTCGTCTTTTTCTTTGCAGTTGTTTGAGCGTTAACATTCTGCGTTTCAAGATCATTAAGCAAAATTTCACGCGTCTAATTTAGGAAATAAAAATAACAAAAATGTAATCGCGAATTACAATAAATTTAGCATTGTGGAAAGTTTCAATTATGCATTGAAATGATTTTAATGTCAGTTCATTTGTTGTGCAAGGATTTTATGAGGTTTTTTGCTTCCGAACAAAATTGAATAACATTGTAATTTTGTGGGTAATTAATTCATATTCCATATAATTTTTAAACCAACTATTTTCGTTATTGAGAAAACAATGTAAGAAATATCGTTATTAAAATCATTCTTAAAAGATACATTTGATGAATAATTTACATGGGTATTTTGATAACATTAAAATTATAACATTACGAAACGCAAATAATTTTAACGACATCTTATTGAGCAAAAAATTCCCCTGAAATAAGAAATTTAAATAATCGTCTGGTTTTCAACGACAATTTCCAACAATTGCGGTTGATTTGCGCAAATCCCAGGTATTCATTATGCATCCACAAAGTTGTTAACATCGTGTTGGAAATAGAAACAACAAGAATTCGCCAGAAACGCGGACAATTTCCTCGTTGTTCAACTTGAATTTGCAATGCGCGCATCTTCGCCTCAAATTTGCCTTGCACTTGTACCCTGACATTGTACTTGGACAATTCTCGTTTTGTGTCTTCGCCGTGTCTACAAACACCGGTTCACCTCGCATGCATCTCGCATCAAAACACCAAAGAGTGGTAATGTTTGCACTGCAACTCGTACCGCGCATCGTGCGCAAATAAAAAGACGACGACCGAAAAAAGTTGGCGCATGCCGAACTCTCCTGCGCTGAACGCGAAACGAACTCGCTGAGCCACCAAACATAAGTCAGTAAGCGTTCATTGGTGGCGGACGTGCGTGGCGAACTTTGTGCGCATGTGTCACGTACTTAAAGTGTTCTTGTTAAACGTGCAGTCGTTGAAGTGGTATTTAGTACTTAAGATTTTATCCAATTGACGCGTCTCTTCATTCCTTGATTGCCTTCACGTCAGCGTTTAAGAAATTTGGGATGATGGAAACGATAATTAAACCGAAAAAAGTGCTATCCGAAGAGATGCCCGAAAAATGGTACTTTGACGACCTCAAACGAGGACTTCCGGTTCCCACGGAGGATACGGACAGCGAAATTGTGCGCTTCTTTCGCGGAAAGTGCGTTTTCCTGACGGGGGCTACTGGTTTTCTGGGGAAGATCGCCATTGAGAAACTTTTACGCACATGTCCTGATATCGATAGTCTTTACATTTTGTGTCGTGATAAGAAAGGCCAGACCATGCATGAACGCACCGAGGAGATCTTCAACGATGTTGTAAGTT